>JANAVB010020832.1:0-44805 GCA_029216955.1 Iris pallida | reverse complement strand
TGGGAGAAGGCTGAGCCTTAGAGATTTTAGCCAAGTCAATGACTAAAGGAGAAGAAGAAGAAGCTTTGTTTCGATTAAGATCGATAACAAACGGCTCAGAAGAGGTGAGCTCCCTTGAAGTTTGAGTAGGAAGAGTAGTCCGCCCTCCAACTGGAATTAGCAGAGTATCTTATGAAGGTACAGGAACTATAGTACGCCCACTGACAGGAATGATCAGTGTATTCTGAGTAGATGACTGAGGTAACGGAGAGATCCGTCCACTCACTGGAATGATGAAAGAATCTTCTCCGAAGGGTTTAGGAGATTGTTGCTGAGTAGTTCGACATTTAACAGGGATTATTAAAGTCTCACTTTGTGCATCTTCTTTCTCCATAGCTTGTATGATCCTTGTATATTCTTCTTTATACATTCGGGAATCATTGAAATAAGCTTCAACCCCATGGAAGGGATTTATATCAGCAACTTCTTTTTGTACTCTCCCATTGCTATCAATGTACTTAAAACATTGATGAAGAGTAGAGGGCACCACATTATTTTCATGAAGAAAGGGCCTCCCCAGAAGAAGATTATAGGATCCCGCGATCTCGATCACATAGAAAGTGACTTTAGATCTGAAATCACCTATCTGAAGCTTCAGATGAATCTTTCCCAAAGGCTCACTTCGGCTTTGATTGAATCCCAGATAGTAGTAACCGTCTTGGAGAGTTTGTGAAGAGGGATTTTAGTTCATCCAACAAACTCTTCGGTATTATGCTTATAGCAGACCCTGGGTCAATGAGAATACGATCTATCTTCATCGTATCAATATAACCAGTGTAGTAGAGAGGCGATCATGTCGATTATCCTCCAGTAACATGTCGTCTTGTGTAAAGGTGATATTTGGGATAATCTCCAGTACACTGTTGCAATGTAAGCAAGTGGCAGGTTCCGCATCCGGCTTCTTCAATTGTGCAAGACAAGAGTCAGCTTGTAGAAGTGCTTCACTTAACGTCTCCCGAGTCTCTTTGGAAAGACGTAGAAGTTCAAAAAGGGACATTCTAGCGGGAGTATTAGCAAGCTGAGCCAAAATGTCGAAGTTGTAAGGCTTCTGAAGTCCAAGAGGAGAAGACTTCTTGATTGGCTTATCAAACCGAGCCTGTTGTTTGCCTTTCTCCAGAGCCGTAGGCGGAGGAACAGGTTCAGTAGATGGTTCTTCCTCGGGAGGAACATTAGGAGCATCTTTAGCATCTGAAGGGATATCAGTAGGATCTTCAGGATTTTTAGAATAATCCTTTAGGTAAGGTTTCCCCGTTCGAGTAGCACTAACAAGTGCTTCTTCTTTATCTTTTGGCTCTGTGTCAGAAGTAGACCCAAGAGAAGTCATATGACATGACTTGATCTTTCCAGCCCTCTTGGATTTTTGAGAAGAAATCTTTTGAGGAGAAGGCGATTCAAAATCTGCCACTAGATCAGGATGGATCCACATGATTTCTCCTGTTTCCAAAGTGATTGGCACTAATCCTTCAAACTGTGGAGAAGGAACAGCATTGTAAGCACTACCCCCAGCTCCAGAGAGACTAGGATTTGGTTGAGCAGGTCCAGGAGTATTGGATTGTACTGCTGGAGAAACTTGTACTGGACTTATATCAGTATCAACTGGTATGGCATCTGATACAGTCTGTCGATTTTGCAACTGAGTTGTCATGAGTTCATACATTGACTTCATTGTGTCAGTCATAGACTTTATTTGCTGTTCCAAAGAAGCAATTCTTTGATCTTGAGGAGTCAGAGAAGAAGAGGGTTCATCAGTATTCCCATCAATCATGTAAGTCGTGACTGTATGAGGCATTATTGATGAACTGGTAGATATTGTATGCTCTGAATCATTGCTTCGTGTATCAAAGTCAACTATAGGAGAATTACCCCCAGTAGGAAGAGGGGGAAGTTAGATTCTCCAAGAAATTCAGAATCAATTTCGGGATCAAATTTCTTTGACTAGAAGCCAGGACTCTTGCTCTGGTGTTTTTATATACTCCATCTGGACTATCAACTCTACCCCCGGTGTCCCGAGAAGTCATGTTGACAGAGGCAAACAAAGGCTCATCTTCATCAGGCATAGGTTTATACTGAATCCTATTAAAGTCAGACTGTCGTTTATTTTGACATCTGCATTGCATTGTGACTCTTGGCTGGAAGTCACATTCAGTATGATCACCATGGTCTTGAACTGTTGATTCACATCTGCACTGAATTATGACTCTTGGATAGAAGTCACATTCAGCATGTTCCTTGATATAGAATTACTCATTCTCTTCTGTTGAAGATATTCCCGTAAATCTATTTGTGAAGATTGAGGAATATACTTTGTCACGTCCCACTTCCCAAATGGAATGGTGACGTCATACACATCCCCAGGCTACGCGCCGAAAATCCGCGATTGTCGCCCGTAAACATCAGCAAAAATGGAAAATGCCAGAGATTACATCTTATTATACATACTTCATCAACAATACTTTACAAGCTTATTACAAAAGAAATAACTAGCAAGTTATCAGACGATTATTCCTCGTTGTACTGCGGCGTTACTTCGGCGGAGACGTCCTCTTCTTCACCTAGTGAACAATACTAGGTCATTTTAGAAAACGACAAGCAAGTCCTCGGTCAAGGACGGTAAAGTATACAAAAGAAAGATGCAGTTTTTCTTAAAGGAAAGAAATATGCCAACTAGCACTATTATATGGGTTTACTTCACAAAATCAAGGAAATGTAAATGACATCCTACTCCATGGATTGTAAGATTTCCTGAGCTTCCCTTGAGCTCTCAGTAGGATTTTGCTTCCCTTGAGCAACCAAGAAACTACCTACCTTTGATAGGTGGAGTTATTTGCTGGAGTAAGATGAAATTTAGTAGACTAAATGCAATGCAATTTTGAGAACAGTACTCTGAATTAATTCCCTAAATAATTCCCGTGAACAATCCCGTTAACCTGGGATCAGGTTGTAATTTCGGAGCCTCCCTTGGGCTAAAACCAATCTATTCGATGTTACTGTCGGAATAGAAGTAGCAGGACAGGAGCCTCTCTTGGGCTAGTACTTATATAGAAGTACTCATCAGGATATTCAGGAATGCTGATCAGCCTTTTATGGTTATTATGTTACGGGATATCTAGGGATATTCAGTTGTCCTCCCCACCCAATGATTCTAAAATTTCCGAAAATCAGAAATTTGTCTATCTCCTAAATTTTTCAAAAATTTGGCAGAGTCTCCTTTGTATTTAGGAGCTCCGACAATTTACAAAACATGATATAAAAGAAATATATGGGCTCGCCGACCCCTTCGGTGGAGCAACTCTCAACACCGGAACCACGCATTTAATATCCGGGTACGCCGACCCCTTCGGTGGAGCAACTCTCAACACCGGAACCACGCAGAGTTGTATAATGTGTATACTTAATTAAAGGAACCTTTACCTTGGCAAGCAAGCAAGCAAACAATTTTACCTTTTTCCTTTAGCAAGCAAGCAAACTATTTAGGATTATTAGTAACTTGATTTCCGAAAATCTACCAACTTTAAAGAAGACATGGTTGTTAGTAAAAAAAATATACCAATTCTGACCTCCAATTTATGTTGTACACAAGATAGGTCTAAATGCCCAATTTAACTCATGCTTCTATGTGTCATTTTAACTACTTGGGGATGCGAAATGAAATCTAAATATGTTAATTTAGTAAAAATTCTAATTTGGACAGAATTAAAGTGCTGAAATGAATTGACAAATTCTCAACTCTGTATAACGAAATTATCCCAAAATTGTAAAATTAATACTAAGGTAAGTGAACTCTAAATAAATGAAGAAGATGTATTGTATGTTGGTCGTATTCCCAAGTGACACCAAAATTTATAAGTGTCCACGTAAATCGTGTGTTGTGTCTATAATTTGTGTCAAGGGTGTATATACATATATATATCATGTGTCCAAGAATCCTTTGGTGTTGTGCCCAAATTCATATAAATTTGTGTTGTATCCTACACAAGATGTCTATTGCATATATTATTTGTATTGTGTCCAGTACATTCATTCATGTGTCCAAGTATTCATAAACACATATATACATATGTAAGACAATTCCCAATTTCCAATTACATTCAACAAAATTGGATTCTTGTTAGAACATTCATAAATTCAGAATTTAAAATTATCTAATTGTTCCCACGTTAGAAAATTAAACAAGAAAATTTCGAAGGAATAGAGGGAAAAGAAAGAGGACTTGCCTTAGGTTGAGAATAGCCTGGATTCCTCCGTAAATCCTAATTGAACCCAATAACCATTTATTGGTTAGAATTTTCTAATCCTAGGGTTCTAGAAGTAAGAATACACATAAAATTTGGGGAAAGAGGGAGAAAATTGACATACCTAGGTTTAGCCTTCTCCTTGGATGGAAGATGATGATGATAAGAGGTTGAAGATGGAGTTGGGGGAAGAGGAAGGAAGTGGAGATGAAGTGGAGGAGGAGGAAGTGGAGTGGAGGAGGTGGTGCTGGGGGTGACCGGAGGCTGGCCGGCGGCAGCAGGGGCGGCGGGCGGCGGCGCTGGCGGCGGCGGGCGGCTGAGCAGCAGCGCGGCAGCAGCAGCAAAGGGAGCGGCAGCAGCAGCAAAGGGCGGGGGTCGGGTGGTGTGTGGGTGGGTGTGAGTTTGTTTTATTCTCTCTTTTTTTTCCTTTCTTTCCTTCTTTGGTTTTGATGTGTGGTGTGTGTGTTTATATAGGGGTTGGGGTTGTGGTGAGGTGCCCCCATCCCTTGTAGGGACACCTTGCACCCCCCTAGGGCTAGGGTTAGGGTTAGGGTTAAGGCTAGGGCTAGGGTTAGGGTTAAGGCACAAAATGACAAAAATCCTAACCACAAGATAAGTTAACACAAGACAATAATAAATAATAAATAATAATAATAATATTTTGAGTGTGACAAGTCTACCCTCCTTAGAAAAATTCGTCCTCGGAATTTGAAATAATTAGACTAGCAATATGGTTACTGACCTGTCTTAGGGAATAAATACGGGTATTGCTTCCGCATGTCTTCTTCCTTCTCCCAAGTTGAATCTCCAGGAGAATCCCTGCTCCACGCAACTCGTACTAACGGAATGACCCGATTGCGGAGTATCTTATCTCTTCGATCCAAGATCCCAACGGGTCTTTGTTCTATCCGGAGTGTAGGCCCGATGGTGATTTCTGAATGATCGAGATATGGCTCGTGTCCGGCACATATCTTCGTAGCTGGGAAACATGGAATACATTGTGAACTCCTTCTAGTGCTGGCGGCAAGCGAGTCGATATGACACATTCCCAACTTTCTCCAGGATGTCGAATGGTCCAATATATCTGGGACTTAGCTTTCCTCTGGTCCCGAATCTGATGGTTCCCTTAGTTGGTGAAATTTTCAGAAATACATGTTCTCCGGGTTGAAACTCCAATATTCTTCGGTGCTTATCCGCCCACATCTTCTGCCTGTCCTGAGCTGCTTGCAGGTGACTTCTTATTGCTTTGACGATATCCACAGTTTGTGTTACTAATTCTGGCCCCAACAATTGTTTTCTCCTACGTCGGTCCAGCATACCGGCGATCTGCACTTCCTACCATATAGTGCTTCAAAAGGAGCCATTTTGATGCTATCATGATAACTGTTGTTATATGAAAATTCTACCAAATGTAGATGATCATCCCATGCTCCTCCAAAATCTAAAGTACACGCTCTCAGCATGTCTTCTAAGGTCTGAATGGTTCTTTCAGACTGGCCGTCTGTTTGGGGATGGTAGGCGGAGCTAAATTTCAATTTAGTGCCAAGACTTTCTTGCAAGCTTTTCCAGAAATGTGAAGTGAATCTGGTATCTCTATCCGATACTATACTCACTGGCACTCCATACTGACTAACAATCTGTTTCATGTACATTTCTGCCAGGACCTCCGTTGACTGTCCAACTCGAAAGGGCAGAAAACGAGCGGACTTGGTAAGTCTGTCTACGATGACCCAAATAGCATTATTACCCCTTTGGGTCCTAGGCAATCCTGTCACGAAATCCATGGTGAGGTGTTCCCATTTCCATTCGGGTATGGGTAGCGGCTGGAGAAGCCCTGCTGTCCTTTGATGCTCCGCTTTTACTTGCTGACAGACAAGACATTTTGATACGAATCTGGCGACTTCTCTCTTCATCCCGTGCCACCAAAATGTTTGTCTCAAATCTTTGTACATTTTAGTGGCCCGGATGAATGGAATATTGTGAGTTGTGGGCTTCTGACATAACCTCTGTTCTTAATCTCCACTGGGCACACATAATCGATCTCCGAACCTTAATGATCCGTCCGGATGCTTCCTTATCCCGGTCTGGAGTCCCTCTTCTGTTTGTTTCCAAATTTTCTGAAGTTTTGAATCATTCTGTTGAGCTTCCTTAATTCTATCTATTAAGGAGGACTGTACTTGCAAATTTTGCCACATTCCTTCGGTTAGCGGGCGTATCACTTCAATTCCCATTTTCCTCAAATCCTCAAGGATTTCTTTGGGTGTATTCATAAAGAAAGCTTCGGGTCTTCTACTTAAGGCATCAGCCACCTTATTAGCTTTGCCCGGATGATAGGTCAACTCCATGTCAAAATCCTTCAGTAACTCCAACCATCTTCTCTGTCTCATATTAATCTCCTTTTGTGTGAAGACATATTTTAAGCTCTTGTGGTCTGTGTATATTTTGATTCTTTCTCCATATAAATAGTGTCTCCACAACTTGAGTGCGAATACTACCGCTGCAAGTTCGAGATCATGAGTTGGATAATTCCTTTCATGTGTCTTTAATTGTCGGGATGCATAGGCTATGACTCTCCCGTGCTGCATCAGTACACATCCTAAACCTTTACCTGATGCATCATATATCTCATATCCACCTGAACCAGAGGGTAATGCTAGTATTGGAGCTGTAATTAATCTTTTCTTCAGCTCGTCAAATGCTGCTTGACATTTCTCCGTCCAATTAAATTTCTCTTCCTTCCGGGTAAGACGGGTTAAAGGTTCTGCAATTCTTGAAAAGTTCTCTACAAATCTCCGATAATAGCCAGCCAATCCTAAGAAGCTTCTGATTTCTGCTACTGACTTAGGTGTTGGCCAAGACTTAACTGCTTCTACTTTCTTTGGATCTACCGAGATGCCTTCTCCACTGACAATATGCCCTAGAAATGGTATTTGGTCCAACCAAAACTCACATTTACTAAGCTTAGCATACAATTGTTCTTCCCGCAGAGTTTGCAATACTATCCTCAAATGTTTTTCATGCTCCTCTTCACTTTTGGAGTATACAAGGATGTCATCAATAAATACAATCACAAACAATTTATCCAGATATTGATAAAATATTCGATTCATCAGGTCCATAAATATAGCAGGTGCATTTGTCAACCCGAATGGCATAACTAAGAATTCGTAATGCCCATACCGAGTTCTAAATGCAGTCTTTGGGATGTCTTCCTTTTTCACCTTTACCTGATGATATCCGGATCTCAAATCAATTTTTGAAAATACCCTTGCCTCTCCTAACTGATCAAACAGTTGATCGATCCTAGGTAAGGGATATTTATTCTTGATGGTAACCTCATTCAAAGCCCTATAGTCAATCACCAGGCGTAGGGTACTATCTTTCTTTTTCACAAATAATACTGGTGCACCCCATGGTGAAGCGCTAGGTGAATAAACCCTTTTGACAATAACTCCTTTATCTGTTTATTTAACTCAACTAGCTCCTCTTTGTTCATTGGGTATATCTTCTTGGCTATGGGTGCAGCTCCCGGTATTAAATCTATAGAAAATTCCACGGCTCTGTCTGGGGGTAGCCCTGGTAATTCTTCTGGGAACACATCCTTGAATTCTTCCACTACCCTTGGAAATGATTGCTCTGCTACTCCTTGCAGTAGTACTGGTAATTCAAATTTCTCTAGCTCCTCTGCATTGAACTCATTTTGGTCTCTTGCAAATTCATAAGACTCGCCGTCAGGGAGTTGGAATGAAATTTTCCCCTGGCCGCAGTCTATATTGGCTAATGTTGCAGTTAGCCAATCCATACCCAATATTACATCATAATTGCTTGTTGGAAAGACAAGCAATCGGGTACGAAAAGCTCCTCCACCCAATTTAATGGGACATCTACGACATACTCGACTGACTTCTACTACTCCATTACCGGTGAGTACTTTCAGTGATTTAGGCAGAGGTTGTGATTCTATTTCACGTTGTGATATAAAAGAAGATGCTATAAATGAATGGGTAGCCCCGGAATCAAATAATACTGAAGCTGGGTATGAAGAAACTAAAATAGTACCTGAAACTACTTCTCCAGGGATATTCGCATCTTCAGTTCCCATTATGAATGCTTGCCCTTGCCTATTCCTTTCTTGTTACTATTTTGAGCTTGAGCTGCCCGTTGTGCTTGTTGAAACTGATAAGCCTGAGGGGCATAGGGCGGCCTTTGCTGATTTCCATAAGCCATTCCTGCTTGCGCTGTTGGTGCCTGTATCATTGGTCGAGGTTGGTTTCCTTGAACTGGAGGTCGGTATCCTTGAGTGAAGCCTTGTGTCCTTGCTCCATTCGCAGGCGGCTGAGGACATTGACTGATTGGATGATTTGCTCCACATCTCAAACAAAGCCCCAATCTTCTCCTACATACATTCTTTTTATGTCCTGGCTTCTGGCAGAAATCACAGATAAGGAATTTGTCCGAGTTGCCATTCTGAGGACGCTTAGGTGGTCCTTGCCAGTGATTCTTGTTAGAGGATGATCCTTCCTCAAAAGTTCTCTTGGGTTGTGATGACCGGAAAGGTTGCTCCTCTTTCAGGATTCTCTCCTGGTCTCGAGCAGCTTCTGTTACCTCAGAAAAGGTCTGGCATCGGTAGGACGCGACCCTGCTCTTCAATTGTGTCCCGAGCCCTTCCAGGAACCTAGAAATTTTTGTTTCTTTCGGCTATCATGTTAGGAGCAAATCGACTGAGTCTGGAAAACTCTACAGCATATTCATCGACGGTGCGTCTTCCTTGTTTAAGATAGTTGAATTGCCGCTCTAACTCTATTCGTGCTGATTTAGGATAGAATCTTTCTTCAAACTTCTTCTTGAATTCTGCCCATGTCATAACTCCATCGGAATCTTCTGGGTACTCAGCACTCCACCAGTATCCAGCGATATCTTCTAGCTGGATGCGGATTGCTGGCACCATATCTTCGGTTTTGAGCTTTGCGGCCTTCATTAAGCCTTCAATGGTTTTCAACCATTGACCGCTTCTATTGCATTTTCAGTTCCCTTGAACTTAGGTGGCTTAAGATCTCGAAAATCTTTTAGGGTTCCCTCTTCTGTTTTATTGGAGTTCTGCATTTGTTCCAATATGGTTGCATTGGCAACATGGGCTGCATTGGCCTGCTGATTATGGGATTCCAGTAATTGCTGGAATAATCGAAACATATCGGCCACAGTTGGTTCTTGAGGGGGCGGAGTACTTGACTGACCGTGGTTGTCCATATCCTGAGAAAACGCAATTCTTAGGGAAGTATTTAACTCGTAATTTTCAACAAGAGTGTATCATAAAACTTCGTATATATATATATTCATTCATTAAAATGAGAGTAATTACAAAATGGTGCTCCTTACTCTCATTTTTCATTTACATACATTCTTGCTACTTAGTTACTCATGTCACCATCATCCCAAAACGTGACATGGTAAACTATTCTACTTCATACAGTACATATTGCAGATGCCAAAATACAAGGAAAAGGACTTCTTCTTCACTATGTACAGGGTTAAGACATCTTATGCTACGGCTTCAATAAGCTCCCTCCCTTCAGCAAGGATTTCTACTTCTGTATATAACCTCTCAAAGTCATCTATGGTGCCTTCGTAGCCGTGCAATCCGACATAGATGCGGTTCGGGTCTCGGACATAAAGACAGTAGGTGGTGTACTCAAAGTACACTTCAGCACCATCCTCAACGTCTCGTACCATAGGACGCCTGACTCCATAGAATATTTGGTAGGCATGAATGTCATACCAGTCGGGTGCGTTCCATAGTATCCTGGCATAGCGTTGGTATAGGTACAAGGTGTACTCGCTTCCATCCCATTCCAAACTGGGTATAAACAGGCCCATACCTACATCCATGATATCCTATGTAAGAATTTCTTATAAGGAACATAAGGAGATTGAAAAAGCATATTTTATTTATTTATAGAACAATATGCCCTTGGCTTACGTACATACTTGGTCACATTCTACCTACATACAGATATATCTTACATTTCATCCATCCTAGCTACATACACATACTTATCATCTATAGATACTAGGGATCTAAGTCCATATTTCCCTACTTACTTATATTCTTACTACATGCATCCATATTACATTCTTACTTCATACATTCCACATACATACATGCTTGAGGATCTAAATCCACATTTTCCTGATGTTGTGCACTATTGCGTCTGGATGAGTTTGCAGCCATTCTTCCAAGGTACCATTGCGATCAGTCTCTGGGCCTTTGGTGGGTTCTGCCTTTATCAGGACATAATAATGTACCGAGTTGTAATACTCCTTCCTTTCATCATCTATGTCTGACACTATTGGATATTTCAATTCGTAGTGTACTCCATAGGCTTCGATCATTCCTTTCGCGCTACGTGCCACATCTTCTTTACAAATGCATAATACTCGTCTAGGCTGTGACTATCATTTCCTAGTCTTGCGAAGGGTGCAAACCGAGGCATGACCTAGATTGAAAAGAAAATAAAAGTAATTTTTTCCTTAGGTTAGTAACTCCTTGTAGGATTTAAGATCTAGACAGGAAAGAGGAATTTGTAAGGAAAATGCTACCAACTATTTATCTACCTTACTTAAGGATTTCTAAGATATGGTTGAAATCAAAGTTTTCTATCTGAGTTTAAAACCTACGTCTAGACCTAAGGTCCGTTCTGGATTTTCATTTTCGCGACCTGCGCTGGGCCACCACTAAAAGACGTGTCACGTCCCACTTCCCAAATGGAATGGTGACGTCATACACATCCCCAGGCTACGCGCCGAAAATCCGCGATTGTCGCCCGTAAACATCAGCAAAAATGGAAAATGCCAGAGATTACATCTTATTATACATACTTCATCAACAATACTTTACAAGCTTATTACAAAAGAAATAACTAGCAAGTTATCAGACGATTATTCCTCGTTGTACTGCGGCGTTACTTCGGCGGAGACGTCCTCTTCTTCACCTAGTGAACAATACTAGGTCATTTTAGAAAACGACAAGCAAGTCCTCGGTCAAGGACGGTAAAGTACAAAAGAAAGATGCAGTTTTTCTTAAAGGAAAGAAATATGCCAACTAGCACTATTATATGGGTTTACTTCACAAAATCAAGGAAATGTAAATGACATCCTACTCCATGGATTGTAAGATTTCCTGAGCTTCCCTTGAGCTCTCAGTAGGATTTTGCTTCCCTTGAGCAACCAAGAAACTACCTACCTTTGATAGGTGGAGTTATTTGCTGGAGTAAGATGAAATTAAGTAGACTAAATGCAATGCAATTTTGAGAACAGTACTCTGAATTAATTCCCTAAATAATTCCCGTGAACAATCCCGTTAACCTGGGATCAGGTTATAATTTCGGAGCCTCCCTTGGGCTAAAACCAATCTATTCGATGTTACTGTCGGAATAGAAGTAGCAGGACAGGAGCCTCTCTTGGGCTAGTACTTATATAGAAGTACTCATCAGGATATTCAGGAATTGCTGATCAGCCTTTTATGGTTATTATGTTACGGGATATCTAGGGATATTCAGTTGTCCTCCCCACCCAATGATTCTAAAATTTCCGAAAATCAAAATTTGTCTATCTCCTAAATTTTTCAAAAATTTCGGCAGAGTCTCCTTTGTATTTAGGAGCTCCGACAATTTACAAAACATGATATAAAGAAATATATGGGCTCGCCGACCCCTTCGGTGGAGCAACTCTCAACACCGGAACCACGCATTTAATATCCGGGTACGCCGACCCCTTCGGTGGAGCAACTCTCAACACCGGAACCACGCAGTTGTATAATGTGTATACTTAATTAAAGGAACCTTTACCTTGGCAAGCAAGCAAGCAAACAATTTTACCTTTTTCCTTTAGCAAGCAAGCAAACTATTTAGGATTATTAGTAACTTGATTTCCGAAAATCTACCAACTTTAAAGAAGACATGGTTGTTAGTAAAAAAAAAAAATACCAATTCTGACCTCCAATTTATGTTGTACACAAGATAGGTCTAAATGCCCAATTTAACTCATGCTTCTATGTGTCATATTTTAACTACTTGGGGATGCGAAATGAAATCTAAATATGTTAATTTAATAAAAATTCTAATTTGGACAGAATTAAAGTGCTGAAATGAATTGACAAATTCTCAACTCTGTATAACGAAATTATCCCAAAATTGTAAAATTAATACTAAGGTAAGTGAACTCTAAATAAATGAAGAAGATATATGTGTTGGTCGTATTCCCAAGTGACACCAAAATTTATAAGTGTCCACGTAATCGTGTGTTGTGTCTATAATTTGTGTCAAGGTGTGTATATATATATATCATGTGTCCAAGAATCCTTTGGTGTTGTGCCCAAATTCATATAAATTTGTGTTGTATCCTACACAAGATGTCTATTGCATATATTATTTGTATTGTGTCCAGTACATTCATTCATGTGTCCAAGTATTCATAAACACATATATACATATGTAAGACAATTCCCAATTTCCAATTACATTCAACAAAATTGGATTCTTGTTAGAACATTCATAAATTCAGAATTTAAAATTATCTACAATTGTTCCCACGTTAGAAAATTAAACAAAAAATTTCGAAGGAATAGAGGGAAAAGAAAGAGGACTTGCCTTAGGTTGAGAATAGCCTGGATTCCTCCGTAAATCCTAATTGAACCCAATAACCATTTATTGGTTAGAATTTTCTAATCCTAGGGTTCTAGTAAGAATACACATAGAAATTTGGGGAAAGAGGGAGAAAATTGACATACCTAGGTTTAGTCTTCTCCTTGGATGGAAGATGATGATGATGAAGAGGTTGAAGATGGAGTTGGGGGAAGAGGAAGTGGAAGTGGAGATGAAGTGGAGGAGGAGGAAGTGGAGTGGAGGAGGTGTGCTGGGGTGGTGACCGGAGGCTGGCCGGCGGCAGCAGGGGCGGCGGGCGGCGGCGCTGGCGGCGGCGGGCGGCTGAGCAGCAGGCAGCAGCAGCAAAGGGAGCGGCAGCAGCAAAGGGCTTGGAGGATCGGGTGGTGGTGTGTGGGGGTGTGTGAGTTTGTTTTATTCTCTTTTTTTTTCCTTTTTTTCCTTCTTTGGTTTTGATGTGGTGTGTGTGTGTTTATATAGGGGTGGGGTTGTGGTGAGGTGTCCCCCCCCATCCCTTGTAGGGACACCTTGCACCCCCCCTAGGGCTAGGGTTAGGGTTAGGGTTAAGGCTAGGGCTAGGGTTAGGGTTAAGGCCACAAAATGACAAAAATCCTAACCACAAGATAAGTTAACACAAGACAATAAATAATAATAAAATAATAATATTTTGAGTGTGACATACTTCCTGTTCTTGGTCTTGATGGCTCTTGATTATACAAAGAGTGATTAATGTGAGCCACTAATTTCTTGCATACTCTGCATTTGGATCTTTTATCTTCATATCCAATTGGTATGGTTTCTTAACACCAGAAGTGCAGAGTTTTGTTCTTAAATCAGTGGAAGGTAACATATTAATTTTGGAAACATGGAGTTTTCCTTCCATTGATCTGGATATTTGCAGAGAAGGAAGAGTTAAACCACTCCCTTGATTAGGAGTTGGTAACAGACCCTCTTTAATGGACAGATTCTGTGCCTAATTTGAAGAAATCAAAGAAGAAGACATTAAGGAATGTTTCTTCTTAGACTCATTCAGATGTTGAGACAGAGAATGTCCAGAAGGAAGAGTAGTCAAAAGACCATCTCCTTTCCTTTGACTAACAAAAGTATTAGTCAAAGCTGTTCCTGGAGTAAAAACTACAGGAGCAGAAGAAACAACTAAAGAGTTATTCCTTTTCGAAGGGACTTTGTGTGGAAGACCACCCCCAGTTCTAGTAGAACTCGGTGAAGAAGAAGAGATAACTAAGGAGTTATTCTTCTCTGATGAAATACACGCTGAAACAGACTTGGTTAAAGAACCAGAGCTGTTAGCGTGACTTTTGATTTTAGAATTACACGCTGAAACAGATTCGGCTAAGGAGCCAATACTGTCAGCGTGACTTTTGAATGTGGGGTTGCACACTGGAACAGATTTGGCTAAAGAGCCAGTACTGTCAGCGTGACTTTTAGAATTGAATTTGCACACTGGAACAGATTCGGCTAAAGAGCCAGTACTGTCAGCGTGACTTTTAGAATTGAATTTGCACACTGGAACAGATTCGGCTAAAGAGCCAGTACTGTCAGCGTGACTTTTAGAATTGAATTTGCACGCTGGAACAGATTCGGCTAAGGAGCCAGTACTGTCAACGTGACTTTTAGTTACTGTCATCTTCGAGCGCAAGAGTGTGCGTGCTTGCAATGGAGTCTTGCCTGTGTTAGGAGTAGACACTGTGGCAGATACTTCACCATTGACTGCCAACTGATTCTTAGGGACATAGACAGAGTGTCCCTTCGACTTGGCAGTGATAATGGAGGCTGGAATGGGCTTGCCACCCTTAGCCCGCTGCATTTCTTCATAGGCGAGTTGATCAAATTTGATCGTCATCACCTTCTTCGTCGAGCCGATAGACGAAGTATCGCATTGAGTTGTTACCATCTCAGAAGAGGAGATGGTTTTCCCCAGCAGAGTCGCCAATTTGTTTTCCATAAATAAATTCACTTTATTTATTTTGTATCTGAGAAAATTACAACTGTAGGAATCCGATCTAGAAGACGATCGCTTTATCCTTTGGACTATGCGAAGAAGAAAAGCTTCTCAAAATTTTGACAGTAGATATCAATGTATCTGTACAATGAATAAAAAAAGAACCCTATTTATAGAGTCAAAACAGTAACTGAAAAGATAACTACCTCACCACTAGTGCATTTGAAAAGTCACGCAGACTCTAAATACACGCAAGGTTAGTGAGTAGTTACTGGACGTGGCCCGTAACTGTTGGACACATGGCATTAGTGCATGGGTCGTGTGCAAGTTACTGGGCACGCGAGAGAGAGATTGGTGGCATGGCTGCCACGTACTCCAGTTGAAATGAAATCCACGCTGTCTTGCTGAAGGCAAAAATCCACGCAGTTTCGTTGACGCAGACTCGTTGAAGGCGAAATCCACGCAAGCTTTGAAGAAGAATACTTCAGAATTTACGCAGGCTTTGAGAAGAATAACTCAAAAATCCACGCAAACTTGAGGAAGGAGAAGGTTCAGAATCCACGCCAACCGCCAGCTGTCTTGATTTGGCACGCTTTGTCTGACACAAAATCTCTGACATTGATTATATTGTCAGCCGCATTAAATGAAGATAAGACCCAAAGTCACGCCAACTTGGTGAAGAGTGAGTCTTGCTAAGGAAGATTTCGAAAATCACGCAAAAGACGGCGATGATCTCTCGAATTCTGTGCATACGTGGCATACGAGGAGACGTTTCTCGACTGCTGTGTTGTCAGTCATTATGATTCTGACGTATGGCTGAGCTGTCTCTGCGTGACTTCTAAAGGAGATGGCCAGGCAGAACTTAGCGTATCTTTTGTGCTGCTTCTTGGATCACTCTGCGTGACTTGTTCTGATCAACTCAGCGTGACTTTCATTTTTGAGGCCTACAATGGGTGCTGAAAGCCTTGCAAAGTCTGATACGAACCTTCTGTAATATCCTGCCAATCCTAAAAAACTCTGTATATCAGCTACGGTCTTGGGTACTGGCCAACTCTCTACTACTTCTACCTTCTTGGGATCCACTACTACTCTAGCTTCTGATATGATGTGACCCAAAAAAAAATGTGATCCGACTAAAACTCACACTTGCTGAGCTTGGCATACAAGTGGTTCTCTCTCAGAACCTGTAACACTTTTCTGAGGTGGTCTTCATGCTCCTCTTCACTGGCAGAGTATACGAGAATGTCGTCAAGAACACAATGACAAACTGATCTAAGTACGGCATAAACAAGCGGTTCATCAAATCCATAAATATTGCTGGAGCATTGGTCAAACCAAATGGCATTACTAAGAATTCATAATGCCCATACTTCGACCTGAATGCTGTCTTGGGAATATCCTCCTTTCGAACCCTCACTTGATGATACCCTGAACGAAGATCTATCTTAGAGAAAACTCTAGCTTTGCTCAACTGATCAAACAAGTCGTCGATCCTGGGTAGTGGGTACTTGTTCTTTACTGTCGTCGCGTTAAGCTTTCTGTAATCGATGCATAATCTGGATGACCCATCCTTCTTCCCAACAAGTACCACTGGTGCTGCCCAATATGCTAGCTTGGATGAACTTCTTCTCCTTCAGTTCCTCTATGTGCTGATATACCTTGGCCTGTTCTGAATCCGCTATTCTGTAAACTCGATCTGATTTCGGTTTAGTTCCAGGTACCAATTTTTTGCTGAACTCAACATCCCTAACCGGTGGTAGACCTGGAAGTTCTTCAGGAAATACGTCCAGAAACTCTTCAACTACCTTCGGAACTTGAAAATCTTCCATTACCGTTACTACTCCCTGCTCTTGTTGAGTTGCCAGTGATCTGACTAAGGTGAAACGCTTCATGCCTGGAATATCAAAAGATACACTCCCTCTACGACAATCTATTATCGCATGACTGTCTTTCAGCCAGTCCATGCCTAAGATAACGTCGAAATTTCCAACAGGAAATTCTATCAACCGGGTGGGTAAAAATACATGCAAACTACAACGCTACATGCTAGAATAATCCTTCTAACTCCTACGAGCCCATTACCAGTGAGTATATTCAACCTCCCTGGCAATGCCTCAAACTCTATTCCTAGCCGTATCGTAAATTGTGCAGATATAAATGAGTGTGATGCTCCCGAATCAAACAATGCTACTGCGGGATATGAGGCGACGAGAATGTTACCTGCCACAACGTCTCCCGATGCTAATGCCTCTTCCAAGGACAGAGTGAATGCCTCCCTCGACCTCCTTATTAGTTCCCATGTTGCGGCCTAGCCTGGTGCTGCTGCTGGCCCCTACCTTGATGATGTTGGGGTGGTCTATGCTGTGTTGCTGCTGCGTCGACGGTCCCTTCTGCCGAAACATCTGAGCCTGTGTCATGAACGGGCGCTGTGCCAACAGTCTCACTGCTACCGCTGGTCCTCGATACTGTCCTGCCCCTGGTGCTGGCAGTGCAGAAAATTGTTGCACTGGTCCTCCTGACCTCGAATTCATGGGACAGGTGGTAACCCGATGATCTGGGCTTCCACACATCAAACACTGTCCGTTCAATGTCCGACACACATCTCTAGTGTGCCCTACCTTCCAAGAATAAGTGCAGCTTGCTGGGGGTTGCTAGTTCTTCCTCTGTTGCTGTTGTTGCTGCCTCGGTGGTGCTGGCCCTCGTATTGGCACATCGTGAATGCGAACGCCAGGGGACGGTGCTGTTGCTCGGGGCGCTACTCTCCCTCCTCCTTCAATCTGACTGTGGGATCTCTTCTGACCTCCAGTCCTTGCTGTAATCCTCTGAATGGTGATCTCATGCCTTCGGGTTGCCGTCAATACTTCGTCAAAAGTCTGGTAGTTGTGCCCTTCTATCAATTGCAAGAGCTCAAGATGAAATCCTTGCTGGAACCTCATAGCCCTCTGGCTCTCCGTTGCTACCATCTCTGGGGCGAACCTGCTCAATCTGCAGAACTCCGCTGCATAGGCATCTACCGTCTTGCCGGCCTGCTTGAGGTTGATAAACTTCTGTTGTAGCTCAAACTGTGCCACAACTCTATAGTACTTCGTCTTGAATCTTGCGGTAAAATTGTCCCAATCAACAGGACGTCTGATGCCTACTTCTTCTGATTCCCACCAATCACGTACGAGATCCTGAAGTAACAACTTCACTTGATCCACACGTACTTCCGCTGGCACCTTAGCTGCTGTCAAAATAGTCTCAATATTCTTAAGCCATGCATTTGCTGAGATGGCATCTTCCGTGCCCTCAAAACGGCGAGGGTTGTACTTGCAAAACCTGGTTGATGCTCCTGAATCTGCCCTTGCCCCTCTATCCAATGCCGTCTGCAATCCTTGGTTGAGGAGTATATTCTGCTCTTGTAACTGAGTGTGCATGCGCTGCTGGGCTAACATCTGGTGTTGCTGAGTAGCCATCATTCCTCTCATGATCTCCAGAAGGGCCGGTGTGTCCACTTTCACAGGGGTCGGTGGAACTATTGGTGGCGTTGGAACCTCCGGATACTGCGGTCCAGCTGCTGGTTCCACTATCACTTCTTCTTGGATAGTCTCTTAAGGTAGTGCTGGTCCATGTTGCTGATCAACATGGTCAGGTTGCCCATGTTGCCCTTGTTGTTGCTGTCCAGTTCTGACAGGTACGGACGAGGTGCCCCTAAGGAAAGGGACAAGAGAGCAATCAAACGACCGGATATGATGGATCAATGAAGCCGAAGGATACGGGAATGTCAAGCTAGGATTGAGAACAACGAATCATGAGATCAAGGGGGAACATGTGTGATTGAGACATCCTATAAATCAAAATACCCCATAGGTCTGAAATCAGACCTGCATGGGCCACCACTAAAACCTTGTCACGCCCCAGAACCAGAATACTGGAGAGCGGGGGAATGACTCAGCCAGCTACGTTACGGGTAGAGGAATACCGTATAACACGATCAATGCTGTCTAATAAGACGAGGGGTATATACTACATAAAAGTCATACTATGGTCACTTCACATCTATTGTCTCAATCATTCAAACAAGAAACAGTAATAGAGAACATGTAAGATAAAGCAGTAAGGCGTCCCAAACGCTCAGTCAAAATGTTCTTGATATCTGGCTTTACAAAATATAGCCAGATGACGAAGCAAGGTATACACAATTGTTTATCAGCTGCAGCCTGACTTAGTTACAATTATGTAAAAGTAAGTACAAGATGATCCGACTAACATGTCGGTGCCAAACGGCAAAATATAAAGTAAGTAACAAAACGAGCGGGGAAGTAAGGAACCCACTCGAGTCCTCATCCGATCATTCCTCTAGTATTGACCATCTTGGAGGTGGAAGTAAGCTAAGTCCTCGGGAACCGGCTCTAAATCTGGCCATGCAAAACCAGAGAGGTTAGACCTCTAATAGCAAGTACCGCAAGGAAGCACGATATGGGGATTTTAAACCAGTAAATAAGAGAATATAATAATAGATCTTTGCTTGCTACTGGGATTCACATAACATCACGAAACTTCGAACCAACCTTCCAACCAAACAAGAACAGAAGTTGGCCCGTCATGTCTCGACACTCTGATTATCTCAGTTAGTCAACAGAGTAGGTACAGTACACAACCAAATCAATTTAAACGGCCATGCAACTACTACGGCTTGCTATTGTGGGTTCCAAGTTATCTTGGAATTATGCGATAAAGGATTCCTCAGTTCTTACTATACGCAAACAAGGCTAGTTTACCCAATCAATCAATTGTGCCAATCATGTATTTAGACGAGTCCCAGCGGGATGCCCGTCGTTAATATACAATGTACAATAAATAATATAAGCAGATACTACTCCTACCCGTGTGGCAGATTTGCAGTATCTGTGGGAACCAGCCGGCCTGTCGGGCACTTAATAGTCCCAAAGAGGGCTGCCATGTAAGAACTCGAAAATCCGTTCTCTCCGTGCAATCATTTTATTTAACTTAATAGCCTCTATGTTGAGTAAAATTCCATGCCGTGGATCATGGTCATTCAGAATGAGTACTTTTGTACGGGGTACGATATGCACATCTCTACAACGATACCCGTGCGGTTAGGTTGTAGGTCTTACATAGCGTAATGCAACAATCAAAACTAGCCACAGAATAATCATACCTTGACCATAAAGTACACATGTTGCTTTTGTAAAATAGATAAAGAAATTAAAGCCTGCATGTATCTATATGTCAATATTCGAGATCAGCCAGTCGATTGCAATAGTTCATAGTTCATATGAACGTGTCTCATTCATTCAATTCAATAAGACGACTAGCCAGTCTCTTAGTTCCAACTAGGAACGCATGAATTATTAGTCAAGGTCACAATCAATGTTAATTAATGCCAAGATAACAATCAATGTTAATTAATGTCAACTCGGGACAGAATCAGCCAAAAGACATTATGGTCTATAGTTTATGCGGCCGGGAAAATAAAAGCTCATGCGGCCAGGATTTGCTCATGCGGCCAGAATTTGCTCATGCGGCCAGAATCTGCTTATGCGGCTAGAATCTGCTCATACGGCCAGAAATTGCTCATGTGGCCAGAATTTGCTTATGTGGCCAGAAACTGCTCATACGGCCAGAATCTGCTCATGCGGCCAGAAACTGCTCATGCGGCCAGAATTTGCTCATGCGGTCAGAAATTGCTCATGCGGCCAAAAATTGCTCATGCGGCCAGAATCTGCTCATGCGGCCAGAATTTGCTCACGCGGCCAGAAATTGCTCATGCGGCCAGAATTTGGCTGGCAGATGAACATAGAAATGACCAAAAATACTTTTGGCCATAACTTCCTCAAATTAAGTCGAAATCTAACTTTTCAAAAGCCAAACTTTGGTAGAATTGAATTCTCTACAACATGGAACCACTTATTTTCGAAAATAGCAAAGTTTGATAGATCAAAACTACAAAATCCATATGAAAACCAAAACTTAAAACTTAGATCTACACCCAACCATCCATGAAAATCAAGAACTTCAAGACCTAAACTTGTAGAAGAAGAGAAGATAAACAACATAGACTAAAAATAAATGGGAATGCATAAAATCCCTCATGGTGTGCAAGATGTACTTGTCTCTCCAAATGGGTGGGTGGGAGAGTAATGGAGGATGAAGAAGGAGAAGTAAATGTGAGTATGAAGAGAGAGAAAGGGTTTTAGGGCTTTAAATGAAGGAGTGGTGATAGGTGGGGAGTTGGGTTCATGTTGAACCATCAAGGCCGGAAAATAAACCAACTCAGGCCGAACCCAAAAGCAAAGCAGAAAGTAAAATACAAAAAAATAATTAACGTGAAATTAAGGAATTAAATACAGAACAATACATGATAAATATTAAATAAATATTTAAGAAGTACATACATTAAAAATACGTATTCTGGGAACGGAAAGTGACAATATTGCTCCTTCTTGATGTTTATTATTTTGTGTGGATTGAGATATAGTTTTGACTTGCCATGATTAGACTTGTCACCATAGTCTAGACAGCTTATACGTACTCGAGCTAGGCTGGAGTCCTCTCGATACGTAGCTGGAATGTATGTGATCTCTTGGTTCTATTTATTTTGGGACTGGGACGTTACATAAGGCTATGAGGTTTCTGTTGGCCCATTGGTCATAGTCGAACATGATTTTAATAATTGATCTAACCATGTCTCGATATAAGGACTACTTGGACAATCTGCTAGAACAGCTACTGCTACCGTTCAAGACTGGAGCCATATTTATCAGTGAGTCTGTACTTTCATTTATTCAGTATATTTTCATATTTTATTGAGTCTAGAAAATACAATGTATACCAAGTCGTACTAGCAATAGGCTATCCAAAAACGTTTTCAAATACATATTTATTTTAAAAACAAGCCCAAAACTAAAAACCCAATTTCTGACTGCTTAAAACATTCGAAAGCCCAAAAGCCCACTGCGTTTCACCATCCAAATTCATCCATTCTGCACCAGCAAAACTCGTGGCAAATTTTCCCCGAATTCGGCTAAGTGTATGTTGCTTTTAAACTCAGTCTTCCTGCAGTTACGGATGTAACGACTATCTGCCGAGATTCTCTCAAAGAATTCTGTCCGAATTCTCCCTTTGGAAAACCTATAAATAGAGAATTTTTTTTACCATTTTAACATATCAATTCATTCTCTCTTCTCTTCTCTCTAAGATTACTACGTTCTTCTAAAGCATTCTAAAGATTTCATTTTCAAATCCCAAGCCAGTTACAATCTTCTAGTCGATTTATCATTGCGGTATGGTTTAAAGTTTCAGAGTGATTATAATCAAGAGGCTTGATAAGAAGTAAGACACTTCAATTAAAGTTGGTCGAGTGCTTCGGTTCAAAGCTTGCGTTGTAGAAGTTGCAAGGACTAACCATAAAAACTTGCATTTTTCCATAGCGGATTTCAACCGAAAGCTGGAGTTCTTTCGACTGGATTAGTCCTCACAAGAGGAAGACCAGTAGACATCCTTGTGTTTGTGTTTGCTCTCTGCACTCTACTTTTACATTTTCATATCTGTAATATTTTTGTGATCTTGCTACTAACAATTTTTAATAGTTAATATTCCGCTACCTACTCTATTTACCCTCCTCTAGAGTGTAGCGCTTTACTTCTCGTTCCTATCATTCCAGCAAAGACTTCATCTGGAGATTCTATAGCTGGTAGAGGGGCACGACTACCAGACTTTTGATGCAATTTTAACGACAACTCGGAGGCCCGAGCTTACCTAACAAAGGTTGGCGACGAGGACTTGGGGCCAGAAAAGGTCTCATGCCTAGAATGGGGGTGGAGGTGCAGTGCAGCGAACGTCGGGACCAGCACGAGGCGTTCGTATTCATGATCAAGGTGTAAGGACAATAATTTTTGGGAATTATTATTTTTTATTTATTTATATGAACTGTATTTATTAGATTATATTTTAAATTTTTATTATAACTATAGACGCATTTTTCGTAGCTTTGATTTTTGGAGCACGAGACATGCCAATCTTTCGAAACATCCTTTATGAGTTTCGAAGTAGATATGTTGACCTTCAATTTGGTATATCATGTCCCACCCAAACTTGTCCCCTAACATTCTTTTGACTTCGTGCAATTTCAGATCAATTTAGGCCATTCGACCGATTATCGTAATTCTGGACTTAACTTCCAATGTGAGTTTGAGACTCGACTTAGATTAAAATTATTAGACCCAATATATGGTTTTGACCCATTTTGAGCCTACGACATACATGTCAAGGGTGTGCCACTCGATCGAATTTCCATGTGCTATTTATTTACGAATGGCATAAGAGACTCATTGTTTAACTTTTCGAGTTTGGTTTGACTAGAAATATATTAGGACCCTAACCTAGCCAAACC
The DNA here is from genome assembly GCA_029216955.1 of Iris pallida. Taxonomy (NCBI): domain Eukaryota; kingdom Viridiplantae; phylum Streptophyta; class Magnoliopsida; order Asparagales; family Iridaceae; genus Iris; species Iris pallida. The sequence continues at coordinate 21,522 of JANAVB010020832.1, read as the reverse complement.
CACTTGGTAGAGCCATGTTAGGTAGCCATGATCTAGTAGAGTTATTTTAAATTTATTTTGGGCCAATAGGTTTAAATACAATTTTGTATAATATATGATTATAATTATAATTGTAAAACCCCTCAAAATTAAAAGAATATTTAATTTAGTTAAATATATAATTTTGGATTTTTATTTATTTCTAATTAATTTCTATCCTATTTTTATTATATAAAAGGGCTATAGTCATGATTGAATTTGAATGTGCAAGTTGACTAGAAAGTATGGCATGCCTAGTGTAGTCGGATGCTTTGACTAACATACTAGCCATGTTAGGGATGTCATAGTCATATTTTAGCCTCTTGCATATAAAAATTCAAATGTGGCACAAGTCATATTTTTATTTAATTAATTAGTTTATATAAGCCTTTATGACTTTTTAGGAGATCTGGTTGCACCAAACAGTTCCGAACTTCTTCCAAGCCAAATCCAAACCTATGTAGGCATGTTGGGCATTAAAATAAATTAATAAATACATATATTTTATATATTCATATTTTTGGAATTATTTTGGCTCAAAGGATAGAAGGTTCTATATATGGATATATCTATTTAAGTCCTTAGATAACTAACTAACTATCCAACCAACCCACTAACTAACCTAACCACCTAACCAAGGCCGACCAAGAGTAGTCCCATGCAATTTTGTCCAAAAATCTGCCCCTATATTGGCCGACCATGCCATGCATGGAAACACCCTCCTACATATGTAAACTCAACCCATAGGCCCATATATATATATATATATATATTATATAGATATATATATATATATATATATATATATATATATATATATATATATATATATATAAATTAAAGCGGATCAAAAGCCCCCCTTAGAAAGCCCCCCCAAAAACCCCCCTCACTCTAATCCATAATTTAATGTTAATATTAATATTAATTAATGTTAATGTTAATATTAATGTTAATATTAACATTAAATACTAAATTAACATTAATATTAACATTAAAATTAATATTAACATTAAAATTAAAATTAACATTAACATTAACATTAACATTAATATTAACATTAACATTAACATTAATATAAAAAAATTAAAAATTAATATTAACATTAACATTAATATTAACATTAATATTACGAATTAGAGTGAGGGGTATATATATATATATATATTATATATTATATATATATATATATATAATATATATATATATATATATATATGGGAGCGGATCAAAAGCCCCCTTAGAAGCCCCCCAAAAACCCCCCTCACTCTAATTCGTAATATTAATGTTAATATTAATGTTAATGTTAATATTAATATAATATTAATATTAATTTTAATGTTAATATTTTTTTTTAAATTTTTTTTTATATTAATGTTAATGTTATTGTTAATATTAATATTAATGTTAATATTAATGTTAATATTAATTTTAATGTTAAGTTTAAGGTTAATTTTAGTATTTAATGTTAATATTAACATTAATATTAATATTAACATTAATATTAACATTAATATTAACATTAAATTACGGATTAGAGTGGGGGTTTTTTGGGGGGCTTTCTAAGGAGGGCTTTTGATCCGCTTCCTATATATATATTATATGTATATATATATTATAATATATATATATTATATATATATATATATATGTATATACATATATATATAATAACATTAATATTAATATTAACATTAATATTAACATTAAATTATGGATTAGAGTGAGGGGATTTTTTGGGGGGCTTTCTAAGGGGGGATTTTGATCCGCTTCCTATATATATATATATATATATATATATATATATATATATATAGATATATATATATATAATATATATATATAAACCCTAACCCTAACACCAAAAACTCTCATTTATCACCCAAGAGCAGCCCCTTCCCCATTAATTTCGAATATAGCAACCTCTTCCATCTCCTTCATCACCCTCTCCCCCCACAACACCTACCAATCATCTCCTCCCACTCAAAGTCTCTCCTTTTCACCATCTCTTCACCCAAACACCATTAAACCTTCAAAAAGACTCTATCTTCACCATCAAACCCATCAAACTATCATTGTCATCTTTTCAACCCATCAAAAAGAGGATATCAAGCAAGCAAAGTAAAGAAAGTTGGGTTCTTGGACAAGGAGAAGCACCAACAACTCATCTTGTGAAGGATTTCGGTAAAAGCTCTAACTTTTTCTATCTCAAATCCATGTTATAAATTCTGTAGGAAACCTGAGATTAAATAAGTAAAAATTAGATTTTTATGTCTTTTGTTTTGTATTTTTATCTCTAAAAGTTGCATGTTTAATGGTGGTAAAATTCATGTTACGGTAGGATAGATTTTAGTCATGTTGTGAAGGATCTATAATAAACTGATGGAAATTTTAGAAACTGAATTTTATATAGGATAATATAGAAAATATGATTTTTAAGTATTTTACATGATTTTATCAACTTAAATCTGGTCGAAAAAAATAGGGGTCGAAACTAGCTTTTCGGGTAATCTACTGACCTAGAATATCCAAAAATTGTAGAATAAGTTAACCCTTATGTTCAGGAGTAATTCTGTAAAAATTGATATATTATGTTTTAAATTATTATTTAGTATATTTAAGCCATATTGAGTAATTGACGATGTCCCGGGTAAGTTTCAGGTAGACTAGCTGACATAGAAGTCAACTAGCCATATAATTACTTTAGAATTTCAAATCTGAAAATTCAGAGTTAATTATGTATAAAATAATTTAAATATTATTTTTATGAATTTTTAGATGATTTTTATGTGTGCTATTGAAGTAGGGGCATAACCGACAATTTGGAAGTCGAAAACCCTAACACTAGGTTCCGATGTCCCGGGAAAATGTGTGTGTGTTGTGTATGAATATAAATAGTTCCACGAGAGATTTGAATATAGTTAATGTTGTTTAAAATATTAATTTAGTTAATTAAATTAATTATAATTTTTGTGATTAATTACTTAAACTAGTTAAATAATTATTTAAGGAGCGTTGGATTCCGGAGGCGTGGACACGGGAGCGACCCTTCATCTTTATACCGTGGGATCAGGCAAGTATACCTTTCCAGCTTATACAGTACATTTTATATGCATGTTCTTTACTTATTTATGGTTCCTTTTCCTCTATTGTTATGTCCATGATTGCTATATCTTGTGTTTAGTTTACTTATTTTATTTCCACTTTCACTTTATCTTGTATTTATAGCATACATTCATGTTCTTGATTCCTGCTATACATTTACTATATGTTATATTGATTTCGTGTTTACTCGTGTTCGTGATAGAGTCGTCTAGTCCTACACCACGATTTCCTTAACTTGAGTATGACTCGACCTGACTTGACTTGACATAACTTGAGTAGGACTTGACTTTGATATTTTATAGATTGTGATTGCTTACCTTGACTATGGTCTATAGGATTATTTTACTAGGAATGGCTATAATCTCGGTTATGAGTGCTTGCCTAGACTACGATTGAGATACTATAGATTGGGAGTGCTTGCCTTGACTACAGTCTATAGCTTTGACCAGTTAGCCACGACTAGTATGGAATGCCAGTGTCTTAGATCTTGGTGTCTTAGTCCATTGTTCCTTAGTTGACTTTTTCTTGATTATTTCTTATTTCTCTGTATATGTTGTACTGCTATATTTGGCTTGTATATTATGTATCTTGCTAGTCCCCTGAGGTCCTAGTGATCTCTCCAGGTATTAGTTGAAGTTATCAAGGTAGAATGCATTAGAGGATTGATGATTGTTTCTCCAGGATTTCAGGTATATATATTTATTTTATATCTTTTCATATGCATCCAATTTCATATTTTATTTTACTTCGATCATGCTGCTGTATAGCCTAGTTTCACAACCTTATTTCTTCTCAGAAGCTTGTTCAAAGATAATTGTAATAGAATCTGGTCCACTTTATTGCGTATTGTCTTTTTCTGTTACTTGTAGGAACCGGTATGTTAATGCCTGACCAGCATTAATATATTTGGTTTATACAAGGTTTATTTTCAGTAGATTGGGATAGATATTAGTTGAATTGATAGATTGATTTAGAAAACCAGACAGCTTATATGTATTCGAGCTAGGCTGGAGTCCTCTCAATAAGTAGCTGGCATGTATACGTCTCATAGTCCTACGTATTTTGGAACTAGGGCATTTCACAAGGGGCACCGCGGAGGCCGACTGTACCTAGGTTAATATCACCAGTTCGGCATCAGCAGCAGCGCTAGATGACGCCTATGGGATGTACCTACTGTGGTAACGGAGGGCACACTAGGGATGTGTGTCAGGCACCTAATGGGTTATGCATGAGGTGTGGTAGCCCAGACCACAGGATCGCCAGTTGCCCTATGTAGAGGCCAGGAGGGCCAGTTTAATAATTATCGGCGTTGCCAACTCCAGGGGCAGCACCGATCAGAGGGCCAACATTGGTAGTGAGGCCATTAGCCCAGCATCTACAGACGTAGGCTCAGATGTTTTGCCAAGTGCAGAATCAGGAAGGCCAACAGAGGCCGTCGCAGCAACATGGTCATGGAGGGCAGCAGCAGGAAGCTTAGCATGGCCAGGGTCAGGCCTTCACCTTATCTCTAGAGGAGGCGCTAGCATCAGGCAACATGGTTGCAAGTAATATTTATGTTACATCTTTTCCTGTAGTAACGTTATTTGATTCAGGGGCTTCCTATTCTTTGTATCTGTACGATTTGTGACATGCATTAGATTGGAGTTCGAGGCATATAGAGGATAGATATACTCACTGGTAATAGGCTCGTAGGAGTTAGCAGAGTGTGCTTAGCATATCCGGTCGTTGTGTGTGGGCATTTATTGCCCGTATCTTTGATTGAGTTTCCTATGGGCAACTTTGACGTTGTCATAGACATGGACTGGTTGAGAGACAGTCATGCGATGATAGATTATCGAGGAGGTAGGGCGGTATTCAATATTCCATGCATTGAAGAGTTCACCTTTGTACGATCATTGGAGGATCATTCCAAGGGAATAGTTGCAGCGGCAGTAGTAGCCGAGGAGAAGGTTCCTAGGCTGGTCGAAGAGTTTCTTGATATTTTTCAGATGAGCTTCCAGGTATACCACTAGTGAGAGACGTAAGTTTTGTATTGAATTAGATCCTGAAATGAAGCCTATATCCAGCAGGGTTTACATAATGTTGGAGTCAGAGTTGGATAAGCTTTATCAGCAGGTGGAAGAATTAAAGGCAAAAAATTTTATTCGAGATAGTGAATCACCCTGGGGAGCACTAGTGATACTAGTACCCAAGACAGATGGGACGACATGGATGCGTATTGATTATAGGCAGTTAAATACAGTGACAGTGAAGAACAAGTTGTAACCACACTTTCTCAAATTCTGTAATTTTTATAATTTTTTCATGTTATGATATTTATGTAAGTTTGAAAATTTGTTTTAGATTTTTATTGGGCTGTTGGACTAATGGGCCTCCTGATCCAATTCTTTTTTTTTTTTCTGAAGAAGAACCAAGCTCCTCCCTAACATCTTGTGTGCTTTCAATTTAAAGTTTTATTTTTTGAATTTCTGTTACAACTGTCGAGTTGTGGAGAGAATAACTCCCAAATTTTCCCGCCCTCCTTGCTTTCTCCTCACACTACCTTTAATGACCAGAACGGCCTATATATACTACTCTCCACATTATTCTTCAATTGCGGTTAAGAAATTCGTTAGGAACTTCTTCTTCTTCTTCCCCAACCTTCTTTCTTTCCGGATCAACCTAGCTTGGTGCAGCTGGCTATGGCGGATCACACCACCCCGATGGATCACTTTCCCCAACCAACGATCGGCATGTAGGAAGTTAAGACGACATCAGCACTTTCCTCGACAATTCTTCTCAACGATCGGCACGTGGTGTTCCAGTCTCTTCGTCGAGTGATCAAATCCAGTAAGTGTGCTGCCATAATGTCGAACCTAAATTTTTGTTCAGAGAGAATTTGTCCTACAAATTCCTTTTATTGAAATCTCTTTTCAGTTTGTGATGAATTTCTGTAGAGCGCCAGGTCTTAGTTGTTCGGATCGATCGAGATCTCTTTGTTGCTTTTAGATCAGAGTATTAGGTAGGTAATTTGGTTAGTTCATTCGAAAACCTTATTAATGACTTTGATCTAGTCTTAAGTTTTTGAGTGATTTCTGATCTGAGTTTGAGTTGATCTCTAATTCTTCTATTTTTGGAGATCCTCAATTATTTCTTTGATATCAGGACAATTCGATCAGCCGATCAATTATCGAATGTTCGATCGATGAACTCCATTTAGGTAGGATGTTGATCTCCATGATTTTCTGAAGGAAATTTTAAGAGGAAGTATTTGATTTCTCTTTCTAAATTTTCGTTTCCAACCGTTCGATCAAATGTCACTGGGGAGGGAAATTAGACACGGGGAGACTCGTGTACATTTCTGAGCTTGTGTCTGCAGTTCGAGACATCTCTGATTCGTAGGTAAATTCTATTCTCTTATTAATTGAATATTTAGTAATAATCTGGTGTTGGTAATCTAGTATCAGTAGCCATAGATCTGAATTTGATACTATGTTGTTTAGATCAGTATAGGTGGGATATATAGTCTGTAGGAAGTATTTCTTTTAGTCTTACAAGGGGACTGTTAGATTGGGTCAACCTTAGTTTGTATCAAATCTTTCCATGTCAGGCTAATGTATTTTTGTGAATACCCTTGTATCAGTAAACTGATGGCACTCACTCAACTAAACTTTTATTTTAGACAAATGTTAGTTCTAATTGTGTATCGGATGAGAACTGGAATTTATGAATTGTAGATCAAGTCATGATGAGGATTGCAAGTATCTGTAACCAACTGATTGCAATTACCTGGAACTTGATTCTTTGGACTACTGTACAGGTAAAACTTGGACTGAGAGATTAAGAGTTTGGGTTTTGCAACCATAGGTCATTTCTAATCCTCAGTTTTGAACCATGAATGGTTGTTTGTATACATTAATCTAAGAACTTCTCAAGGATAGATGGTTGTGGCTAAATCAAATGAAACTGGAAGTTAAGTATCAAGTCGGGATGGGTTTTAGCAGTTCAGTAAGCCAATATATCAGCAGGATTGGACTGATGCTTAGCTTGATTTAATCTCACACCGTGTGACAGAGTTTTCTAAATCTGCAGGAATTTGTGGATGGCTCGAGTGGTTGTTGAGTCAAAACTAGTTTTAAATCTGAAGTTATATTAGATAGTCTCTTGTTTACTGCACCATGCCAAGCCTATCCATTCAAATTCTATAACTGGTTGAATGTTTATGATAACTGAACAGTTCATTAGAACCTATTAGTGAATAGCAGTAGGTTCATTGGTTAACTTTTGCTAAACCTTGCCTTTGACTTCTGAGTTTAATTGTAGTTCAATGAGTGACTCGACTTTGTTAGCACATTGAAGAGTAATCTGTGAGTGATAGATGTTCATTAACTAAGAAGAGATGATGTCATGGCTGATTTTGGATACTAACAGATTTTTTGACTTGAACCTAAGGTAAACAGCAGGGCATACTTACTGTAGCTGACAGTAAGCTTTAATCAGAATTAGTTGGGTTGATGTGTGGGAAGACTTAGGCTCAGGACCATTTCGAGATAGGTAAATTGTAATATGAGAATAGAGGAAAATCCTCTGTGTCAAGTGAGCAGTTCTGTCATGACCCGCACCCGCTTTTTCGGATACGGGACGTGTCCAAGCCAGCCTACGCCACAGAGTCGGCAGTAGAACGATGTCACGGCCAAAATGCTCAAATAATGAAGTACAACGTATCTTCCAATGCTAAGTGAAGCCACAGCTAACCTAAAAAATGTTGGTTTCCAGTCAGGAATGGAATGAGTACAACCTCACAACAGATTCAATAAATGACAAAATCCATAAATCTGTAAATAATAATAAAATATACGACAAAAAGATAAACATGGAATCATGGCAAAAACTGAGCATGGTGAAAATGACAAATGAGTACTAAATCAGAGAAGACCTGTAGCCAGCAATGTATACTATAGAACCAGACACTGTATCTATCTAGTGAGTTGAAATTCTACTTCGACATGTAAACGGCTAAGGATAAATCCGGTACCCGCACATGAAATGTACGACTGCTATTAGGCAAAAATAATATCCGGCATCCCGTACGTGAAGTGTGCGACTGCTATTAGGCAAGAATAATTTTGGGTTTGTTTACATGTCCAGAGTATTTCTCCACCCGACCAGTACTCATGGATCCAAACAGGTCACGAACACGGTAATAGATTGGTCACGAACAACATGTAATGAATCCATAACTACTATCTCATGTAACATCGTGTCAAGAAACAATAGAATATCAATGTAAAAAACTACTATGTACATGATTCACAGAGATAACCAAATATGAGAACTATCAGATGTACTCGCCTGAGGTCCTGTGCTGGTGAAACCGATAATACTATACCACTCAATGAGCCACAACAGTCAACACATGCAAGAGTCTCCGGATGCTGAAATAAACATTACCAATATTTTTAGAATAGTCAAATTAGCTAGAATTGCCTGTCCTTAAGTCCAATTCTGGAAACAGGGGCAAAACGGTAATTCGGGTCAAAACGGTGTCCGCCGTTGGACCCACTTTGCACCGAAAAGTGTGCCAAAGTTTATGGTCTCAAAAGCCGTCAACTATATGTCAACAGGTCCGATTTTTGGATACGAACACAACCGTATGTCCAAAGTTAGATTTCGGCGGGCCGTGCACAGAAAAATGATACGGTCATGTTGGCGCAAGTTTCGTTTCGATCTGACGAGCGTGTACAAAGTAATTGGAGTTTGTGCAAAGTGGTCGATACGGTGAATTTCGACGGATACGCATCAAATTCGTCGCACACGCGCAACCAATTTGAATTCCGTCAAAGCCCACACGTCCACGAAGCCATTACGCACCTTCCACGTCACCCGGATTGGCGGGACGCACGTCGTATCGAAGGTTTTTATTGAAATTCCCTATTTTGAAAACATGTTTTCTCAATTTTCACAAAGAAATATCTTACTGTTTAAACAACTATAAATAAAAGTAAAAATGGGGTTTCATTCTCGTATATGTTGTCTAAAAGATTGTTCAGGTAGTTTTCTGAAACTGTCGAAGGTTCGGCCACAAATCGCCTCCAATATGGGTGTTTGGACAGCCATGTTTATGTCACAAAACAGATTTTCAATCGATGTTTATGTCGATTTTAGATCTGGACAACTTAGTTCGTCTAAATAAAAACCAATTGAAAGGGTTTGAAAGTGTATATGTGGGGCTCGTACCTGAAGTGGTAGATCGTTAAACGATCGAGCTTGCACTGAGAACATGCGCTACGAAATTGGCTTCGCGGCGATGCTACTGATGTCTCCGTTCCTGCTGTCCGTGCGCACGCGCCAATTCCGGACTGTTTATACATGTTATATAATACACACACACACACCGGCTTCCCCCTCGCCTGAGATCCCCTCGGCCTCGCGGCGGCCGGAGCACTGCGTCCCCCTCTCGGCGACGCTCCCTCGGGCATCTTCGCCGTCTCGAGACCCCATCGGCCGTGGCCGCCGCCGCTTCCCGGCGGCGCGTCCCCTCCTCCTCTAGTCGCGGGACCCTCGGGTAGCGCGCTCCCCTATCGGTCTCCGCGCCCGGAGCAGCCCCCTCGGGCCTAGCGTCTGCACGCCACGTGCCCCCTGGGCTGCGGGCGGTTTTCCAAATTCAATTTTTGAATTTTGGTTTTGTGGGTCCTTCTCTGTTGTCCTGTGTACTTTGTTTTCCTGTTTGCTAATAAAATTTCCTTTTCTGTTATATATATATATATATATATATATATATAAAAATATATATATATATATATATATATATATATATATTTATATATATAAAAGCCTATAATATATAAAGCCTAATTCTTGTATTCTATAAACCTATTTATATATCCAAATTGATGCATATGTATATGCGTACCCATGTAGATAGTTATATACATGTACCTATAATATATCCTAAAACCCAAAATCCAGTAATTTATTCTTAGCATCTTATTTATTATATAAAAACTCTTTTATATAAAAAATACTTATTTATCCACTAAATAATTACACTAATTAAACTACACCAATAATTACCGACATGGACATATTTTGGACGTACTACATGTCTACATGGGTTTGGGCTTGGTTCGGGTCTAGTCCGAGCTAAATTGGCACAACCGGATTTCCTACAAATCATAATATTAATAGATAACAAATTTATTATTTATCGGGGTCAACTCGTAACTTGGCTTGGCTTTCTTTGTCGTGACATACTTATGGCTCGGCCTTCCCTGTCATGGCTGTAACTCTAGTCAAGACACACCACTGCACTATCCGTGCTACGATTCCTAGTCGTCTGGTACTTCAAAACTCAACCGTGGCTAAAATCATCTACCGTAATAATTATCTAATTATTCATAAAATCCTAAAAATTGTAATTCAAATAAAATAAAATAAAAATATATTAAAATTTTGGGAAGGGGGATTACAAATCTATCTACCTTAGAAATAAATTCGTCCTCGAATTTAAGGACTACTAGGATAGGCAGACTTGGTAGAATGGTGAAACGTGGTAGAAATTTATGATAAAAGGAATTGATCGAATAAATAAAATAGGAAGGAAGTGTTTGAAACTGTAAAAAAAATCCAAAAATGCTCTCAACTTTAATTTTGAAACAAGTTTGCTAAGAAAAATAATCATAAACAAAGTATCGACGAAATCTGCCTTCCACCCGACAATTAAAATATGTGAATAACTAAATGAATAGAAATAATTTCTAAAAACTCCGAAAAAGGGAATCTAGGGATTGACCCAATCATGCCCCAAATTATTCACAAAATATTGTCTAAAATAATACCTATTACTTCAAATAATCCTTGTAATAAAATCAATTGTCAATATATTGTTAAGAACAATTCAGATACTTATAGCTGTATATTTTCCACAAATACAATATCTTCTAAAATAATATAGTAGTAATTTGAATTTAATATAACTCTTGATAAAATAGTATTCAAATAATCCTAGAATAAAATCTCTTCTAAAGTTTTGCAAATCTCTCCTCACTTTTTCCCTTTTTTCCCCAAAATATCTAAAATAGAATAAAAATTATTTCCCGATTTGGAAAAAGAATTAAACTAAAATAAACTAAATGGAGAAGGTAAGATAACGGAAAGTGGGCTTACGACCTACCCACCTTAGAACGATTTATCCTCGAATTTAAGGACTAGGATGATCAAAAATAAATATTGGATTTATCAAATCAAAATCAATCCATAATGATTTTAAAAATAATTCAAGATTTTATTAAAATATTAAAAAAAATGCATTTGATCGAATCTAAATATAATACAATAATGATTTAATTGGATAATATTTTTATCAAATGACTTGAAAAATTTTGTGTATATTATCTAAATAGTACATATCTTGGTTAGTCCAAGACTGAATCAAACTAATTATAATATAACAAAATAAATTTAATTGATAATTAATATTAGCAAATAATTTAAACGATATTTTATAAATTCTAAATCCAAAATAGTTTGACAAAAATTCTGTTGTCATCCAAATATGTTCTATAGTGGTTACGAATAAAATCTATTTTCTAACCAAAATTTATTAAAATAAAACAAAATAAAAATTTTGAAAGCAGGAATATGGGTTTACAATTCTACCCACCTTAGAAATATTTCGTCTTCAAAATTTCAAAGAGTACGATTAGGCACGACTATGAAGAACAATCAAGAAACCAAATTTTTAATTGATATGAATAAAACGACGAATGGTATAATCAAGGGAGTGATATGATTCATGATCTAATTAGTCATGCGTAAAAATGATAAGATAATAGACAAAAGGAGAGTGTGATTTGGTACGACCAATATTCGTTCAAATGGTCTAGTCGACAAGCTAATATTTTTAAGAACGATCAAGATCGAAATAGTTGGGCACGACCAATCTATGGTCAGCATGGTTGAGTCATTACCAGTCTTTTAAGGAATGACCAAAGTTCTCGATGAAATTAAACAGGATTTTAGTCACATTTAAGAGGCAGTCACGATCAAGGTTAATCGTGCAAGTCATCCAAGCAGGGTAAAAATAGGAAGTTGGCACGAGCATGATCATGATCAAAATAGTTATGACCGTAGTTGGAACGAAGGTATAACCTTAGCTATAATTTAGTTGAAATTATAGACACGGTTAAGATTTAGTCTTGATAAAAAAATGGTTTAAGGTCGATCAAAATTGAAATCATCTTGGTGCGAACAACTAGTTGAACAAAATTATTTAGGCACGATCATGGAATTAAATTCTAGAATGACAGGCGAATTGGCACGATCGAAATAGAATCGAATAGTTTGGTCGTAATCAAAAAGTATTAAGGATGATCCAATCGAAATGATCCTAGAATCAAACCTAGGAAAGGATACGAATTTGACTCGATCAAAATATAATAAAAGGAGTCTAGTCATGATCGAAATTGTTCGAGGATGATCAAATCTAAAAATGCTTAAGTATTTATCCCCAATTATTTAGGCACGAGTTTAGAATCAGAATCTTGATAAGTTTGTAGGAGCATAAAAAAATGCTTCATAGACCAAGTCAAAGAAATAGAGCTTTACGCTCAAACAGGCTATTCTACGCAGGCTATCCTACGCAGACTACTTTACGCTAGATGTTTTTTACGCAAGCTACTTTACGCCGGGGACAGGCTGTCAGATCATGCATTTAATGCAAGTGATAATGAATCTGACATAATAATTTGCTGACAGCTTATAACACAGAATTCGAAGAGATTTGATTTACACAGAAACCAACATTGTCGTTTAGTGTGTAGACTGGGTTACTTTACGTTCAAAAGATGACTTCTTTTACGCATGAATACTACATGAGCTTTTTACGCTCAAAGTTGACATGTGCGTAAAGCTTATTTGGGCTACCTTTACGTTCAAGACTGTTTTATCAGCCATTTTACGCGAGAAGTCTATTTTTGGGCTATTTTACGCCTAGTCTACTACTTTACGTTGGAAGTGTATTTTGGATCATTTTTTACGCCCGATTGTTTCTGGCTATATGAGAACGTGGTTTGCTTACGTGGCTTTTATGCCACACTTATCGAGGGACATGTGTACGTGCCCTCCTTATTTTGTTGAAGTACTGGGACACGTGTCATCCCACGTAAAGTTCATGGATGACAGTTGCTAGCGTATAACTCCAATTTGGATGCTTTTTACGCATGACGTGTTTTAGTCTATAAATAGACTGATTTTTATAATCAGTAGGGATCAGAGAGAGACAGGAGCGAATACATCAGAGACTTTGATTTTCCAGAGCATTCTTCTTCAACCTTTCTTCCAGAACAGAGTGAAGCAAAACATGAAAGCATTCGACCTCGCCATCAGTGTCCAAGTGCGTCGATACCTTTCTGGTGACTTAGTTCTTCCGGCTGTTTATCTTCCAGCAGTACTCTTCATCATTATCGTATGGTCCAAGGAACAAAGTGATCGCCTTCAGATCAGACTTCCATAGCAATACTTCCCAGAATAATTTGTACTTCTTGTACTTGTAGGTCCTAAAAAATCAAGTTGCATCAATCAACAATGTCAAAGAATCAAGATATACATCATTTTGATGAATTGTGCAGGCAACAGATTACGCAGCAATCCGATTGTGCACACTGGTTTGCGCACACTTCCAACTGCGCAGGCTGACGTGGCAGAAGTCATCATTACCTGAATCAAATCAATTTTTCTGACAACTGACAGCACGGAGAACGAGGAGACTGTTCGTTTATTGCGCCGCACAGTGCTCGAGGGCGGCTGACAGCTGGCAGCGCAATCTATTTCTGTGCAGTCTGAGTCTGCGCAATCCATTCCTGCGCATTCTGAGTCTGCGCAAACCAAAGCTGTGCAGTTTAGTCTGCGCATTCTATCAACATAACTGATAAAGTATACGTGGCATTTATGCCATCAATTGCTCATTACGTGGCAACTGTTTATGCACGATCATGCGTATTTCAATCAAATGATGCCATGTGTCCATGATAGTTGGTCCACAACCCAGCAACTGCCTGCGCAGTCCAATGCTGCGCAAACCAATTGTTGCGCAAATCATCCTGCGCAGTCCAGAATAACTGAAAGTTAGTTATTTTCAGAACTCTATAAATAGAGTTTCAAGTCTTCATTCAAGGGGATCAGATATCAAATATTCAGAGATCAGATAGTCCAGGAGTTCTTGCTCAAGTGCTGCTGCATTCTTCCGAGGCTTTTGCCTTCAACTTTCGAGGCTTTTGCCTTCAGTTTCCAGAGTTGTTTTCAACTTTAAAGGCTCCGTCTTCAAAGTTTACATCGTCCAAGGGATAAAGCAATCGTCATCTAGATTGGATTCCTATAGTTGTAATTTTCCCAGAATTCTTGTAATCTTTATTACACAGTTTGTATCAATAAAGTTTTATACGTTTGTTTTTGCAAACAAAATGGCGACTCTGCTGGGGATAACTTTCTCCTCCGACGAGGAAGTAGCAACTCAATGTGACGTAGCGTCTATCGGGAAGACGCAGAAGACACTGGTTGTTAAGGTCAACCAGACAGCCTACGAGGCGATGCTCAATTCCAAGACTACTCCCCGTACTGCAGCCACTTCTGCCATGAGCAAAGTGCGCTCAATATGGGTCTCCAAGACTGCTGCACAATCTGGCAGTTTTGCCACTAAAGATGCAGTACACTCTGTTGCACAATCTGTTAGTCAGACTGCTGCACAATCTACTGTGTCAACTCCTGCACAGTCTATCTCAACAACTGCTGCACAATCTGTTGCAGTCAATGCTGCGCAATCTGTTACAACTGTTGCACAGGCTACTTCATATGCTGCCTTGTCAAAACACAAGACTCCTATGACTCTGGCGCAATTGGCAGTAGCTTTTTCTGCGCAAACCAACACTCCAGCCAGCAAAGTACATTCCAAGCACTCTAAAGCAAGGACTCCTGATGCGCAAACCATAGCTTCTGTGGTTAGAACCAATGCACTTTCTGCCAAAGCTTCTAATGCACAAGTGGCCAGTGCGCAATCCACCCATGCGCAAACCAAGCATGCGCAATCCAAGAGTAACAGCCCTTTGGCTAAACTCTCCTCTTCTAATAACAAAAGGGAAACTTCTGTTCTCCCCTTAAACACTCTGCTATTCCTGCACAATCTACTGGGGGTAGTCCTTTGGCTGTTCCTCTTCCTCCTCAAAATAAAGGAAAAGGCCCGTTGGTCTTTTCTCAGACTTCCTTGTCTCATGACTTGGAAGACAACAGAGGGAAACGCTCTTTAGCTAACCCTTCTTCTCAAAATAAAGGAAAAGGCCCTTTGGTCTTTTCTCAGTTTTCCTCGGTCTTTACTGAAGAAGATCAAATTGAACGTGTTTCGGCACCTGTCAGTACAAGAACTCCTACAAACAAGGATTCTTTTTTCCTTCATGACAAGGGAACTTGTACTGATCAAAGAGGTATTCTACCTACCCCAGTAGCAGAATTCCAAGACCTTCCGACATTCAAAATATTCCGTTCCAAACAGGAAAAACTATTGGCGTCTCAAACAGAAACCCCTGGGGGTGAATTTGCAGATCTAAGAACATATCTTAACAGGCCAACTTCGACAAAACGTAAACAACCTATGCCGAAGGTCAAGCCTCAAAGACAAACCTCCAGGAACAAAAATCCTGATACCTATGCCAATGAGGTGAGCACTTCCTTGTACACACAGGGGACAAAACATTTGAAGAATCGGAACCATGTTCCGAATGTTGTTAAAAAACATATTCCTCGAACCTTTCCTCATCCTTGCATGGTTTCTGATCTCCGAGAACATCTCAAGCAAAAACGAGATAGTGCTTCAACTCCTTCAGTTCAATCATCTGATCATCATTGCAATCATAAAGTCATCATCCAATGTTGTTGTCAAACAACAAAACGATCTGTCTTCGATCGTTTGACTTTTGCTAAAACTGAACCAATGTCAGAGGATGAAGATGAAGTCCTATATGCTTCTGTTAACATGACTTCTCGAGATACTGGGGTAGAAGATGCTCTAAGCACGGCAAACCTCGTAAACCAAGTCAACGGTATCTGGATCTACTTCAAGAATCTTCTGAGGGTATTCCAACATACCCGTTCCCGAAGCCGAGATACAATCGGTCAAAGGAATCTTCCTCAAGATCCTTCTGGTCATTTCCCTCTTTTCAGTCAGGAGATGACTCTTTCTCCGACTATGATGCATACAGCGAAAGTTCTGAACAGACAGTGTCTTCCACTGTACCAAGAGAAGTGACATCTTATGTTGTCACTGATGATCAAGATGCTTCAACGTCTGCAAATCAAGAACAGCGAATCGCTGCACTTGAAGACAAGCTAAAACCATGGCTGAAATGGTCGCTAGCATGCATTCTATCATTGTGGCCCAACATGCCACACCACCAACTATACCTACCGTAAATCCGGAGATCATAGCATCTTCAGTACCTGTCAATGCTGGGTTGGGAGTAATGCCTTCTCAAATGCCTCCTGTACAAGTACAAGTTCAAACTACACCTAGTCAGTCCGCTGGGGGTAGTGCTTACAATGCTGTTCCTCCTCCTACTACTCTGACTCCGTCGGCTCCTTCTTCATCATCTGAAGACACCAATGAAGCTGTTAAACTCTTGCGAACTCAGTTCGAAGCCTTCAAAGAGAAGGATAATTTGCAAAGGTTGGGAATCAAGCAGCCATACCCAGTTGAATGGAAGGAAGTTCCATTTCCTCCCAAATACAAGATTCCAACAATCTCTCTTTTCGACGGCAGTACCTCACCAAGCCAGTTCATCAATCACTTCGAGGTAATGACTGTTCAACTCCAACCAAATGACGCTCTTCTTACCAGGGTGTTCGTCGGTTGTTTAGCCGGCATAGCATACGACTGGTACAGAAGTTTGCCCGATGGTTGTATTACTTCTTTTTCAGGACTTAAGCAGATCTTTCTGGAAAGATTCTATGAGGGATTCAATGACATGACTATGTCTGCCCTCAATAAAATCAAACAGAAACATAATGAAACTGCTGAGAGTTTCATCGAACGTTTCCGTCGAGAAGCCTTGAAGATGCCTCCGGGGACTCCTGCTGCTGTTACCATAGACACTTGCAAGGCAAATCTTTTACCTAATCATTGTGGACAGGCTCAACTCAGTTCCAAGACTGGCCATCCTTTATTGTCAACGCCAAAGCAGCTGAAGTGAGTGCTGAGAAATTCAAACAGCTGGGGGTACAGATGTCTAACCCTATCGGGATGAACATCAATCATCAGGTGGCGGTAATCGTCAGAACAACCGCAAGAATAAGGAAACTCTGAACATTAACCTGAAAAGCAAAGAGTCCTTGGCTGTCAATGTAGCTCCGCCTACATCTACTTCTACTCCTGCTGCACCTCAACCGGGAACCTCGCCCTAAGGTAGAGTATTCGTTTGATGAAAATGACACAGCAAGCATCTTTGAGTGTTTACTCAAAAGCAATAAGATCCAGCTTCCAGACCCAAAGAAGCCTGATGAAGTCGGTAAGACCGATCATCCTAAGTATTGTGTCTACCACCGATTCATTGGACATCCTACTCGAGCATGTTATGTGCTCAAGGGTAAGATTCAAGAGCTTGTCAATGATGGAGTTGTTACTCTGCAACAAGATGAGAAGACTGTTACTGCCAATATGGTTTAGTCCAGTTTGGTGACTTTCCCCCGCAGATGATACAGCATGGTGTCATTCCTATTCCGAAGGCTACTCTCGAGATTGAAAATCTTCCTTCTCCACCAAACGAAGGTCTCGTTCCTTTGTCTCTTGACAATGGCGAGGTTATGTGGATCCATCCCGATCTTACTTCAGAGTTCGAGGATTCTTCTTCTTCCAAGAAGAAAGGTCGCTCTAAAGGCAAGATAAAGATTTGCAACATGGTGTCTTTTGACCCCATAGTTGATGAAGAAATTCTGTTGGGCACCAGATCAGGAAAACTTATCTGAAAGATTACTCTGAATCTCAAGAGAATCCTGCCTCTTCTTCTGAACCTGTTCAGCACAACCTGTTGCTATTGAAGAAATTCCTTCTACGTCTTCACCAGTTGTGGTTCCTATTCCTCCCAAACCAGTGGCTGCTGATAAAGGCAAACAATAAGTCCGCTTTGATAAACCCTTGAAGAAATCATCCCCTACAGGGCTTGAGAAGCCTTACAACTTTGATATATTGGCTCAACTAGCTAATACCCCAGCAAGGCTATCTATCTTTGAGCTCTTGCGTCTTTCCAGAGAGACGAGAAACTTTAAGTGAAGCTCTTATGCAAGCTGAGACTTGTTTAGCCTTTCTCAAGAAGCCAGAAGCAGAACCAGTCTCTTGTCTACATTGTCATAGTGTTATGGAGTTGATTCGAACATTACTTTCACACAATGACATGCTTGAGGACAATAGGCATGATCGTCCTCTCTACTATACAGATATGTTGATTCGATGAAAGTCGATCGTATCCTGATAGATCCAGGATCTGCTCTCAGCATCATGCCGAAAATAATGCTCGATGCTTGAAAATTCCTGTACATAGTCTCTCCACCACAATCACCACCATCCTTGGATTCAATCAGGGAAGGAGTGAACCTTTGGGCAAGATTCGCTTAAAACTCCAAATAGGCAATCTTCGCACAAAAGTTACCTTCTATATCATTGACAATCATGGTTGTTCTTATAATGCTCTATTGGGAGACCATTCTTACATGAGCATAATATTGTTCCATCAACCCTTCATCAATGTTTCAAATATGTTGATGATAAGGGAGAGGTCCATAAGGAAGTTGCGGATCTTTATCCCTTCAAAGGCGTTGAAGCATACTGCAACGACGCTCGGATGTACAAGGATGAATTCATGAAGATTGTGTTAGCCTTAGACACTGAAGAAGAACAAGAAGCAATGCCTAACACTCTTATATACCTGTCAAAGGGCGAGTTTCACATCCTCAGTCTTCTAAACCACTGGCTATTCACTTGCCAATTCAAAAGAATCAGTTGATGCTGATCAAGGTCAAAGGGAGCTCATCTCTTCTGAGCCACTTGTTATCGACCTACATCGTAACAAGGACAAAAAGGAGCTCACCTCTTCTGAGCCACTTGTTATCGACCTACGTCGTAACAAGGACAAAAAGCAGCTCACTCCTTCTGAGCCACTTGTTGTTGATCTTACTCGCAACAAGAAAAAAGGGAGCTCACCTCCTCTGAGCCACTGTTATCGACCTCCGTCGTAACAAGCCTCCCCACGTTCTTCTTCTCCCCCTCTTGTAATTAATCTGACCAATGCTAAGGCTAAAGGTCCTGTTATAAATACTGATGTACAAGTCAATAAAAAAGCACCTACTTTCCATTATACTGATGTTATTTATTATACTAAATGCTATTTGGATATGTTGGATAGCTTTCAATCAATTACAATGGGAGTTGTACAATCTCTTCAGACAGAAGTCTCACTTGAAGATCCAGATAATTCTTACCGTATTCACCCTTCTCTAAAGAAAGGTGAAAGTCCAAAACTTTTTAGTAAAGGACCAGAAAAACAATTCAGCTATACGGATGATAGCAAACTTAACGATACGGAACGTCTCCAATTCCATCGTTATAGTCAACAATCAAAAGACATCATCCGAAAATGGGCTATGACTTCAAAAGTGGCCTCAATTACGGTAAAGGTAGACGAACTCCTATCCGCACGACTGTTTCGGAAGGAAAGTCGGAAATATACTACAACAGGACTAAGAAAGGTCTCAGATATACTTCTCCTCCACTGTTATCCCCAGTAGTCTCTGACTCTGACAGTGAAGAATGCTCTAATTCATCTGATTCTAGATCTTGGGATTCTGATACTAGCATTGGTGAAGTTCACATGATCGTATCATCTAATGGTCTCCGCTGAACTACCAGAAGGCTATGAAGACGTTGAAGAAAATACTGAAACAGATCCTTGGGCTCAACATATGGACAATCAATGGGTACTTCGCTTTGAACAACGTGAACCTCCTACTGAAGATCAATTAGTTCAAGTTGATGTAGGAGAAACCGAGTTGCCTCGTCCAATCTTCATCAGCAAGAATCTTCCAAAAGCAGACAAACAAGAGTTTTTTCTTATTAAAGAATACATCGACGTCTTTGCCTGGAGTTATGAAGACATGCCAGGTTTAGATCCCAAGATTGCTACACATAAACTGAACATTTGCCTAATGCAAAACCAGTTAAGCAGCAACAACGGCATTTTAAACCAGAAATGATGGACGCAATCGATGATGAAGTCAAGAAGGTCATTGCTTGTGGTTTTATTCGAGAATAACATCCTGACTGGGTGGCCATGTCGTTCCAGTTCTAAAGAAAACCGGCAAAGTTCGAGTCTGCATCGACTTCCGGAATCTAACGAAGCATGTCCTAAATGAATTTCCTCTACCTAACATGGATGTCATGATCGATACCTGTGGGTTTGAGCGAATATCCTTCATGGATGGATTCTCTGGATATAATCAGATCAAGATAAATCCTGAAATGAAGCACCTCTTTTCGCACTCCTCGTGGTGTCTATTGCTACACGGTGATGCCATTTGGTCTCAAGAATGCTGGTGCAACCTACCAACGAGCTATGAGTACCATCTTCAAGATCATCTTCGCAAGACTGTGGAATGCTATGTTGACGATATTGCTGTCAAAAGTCGTCTAAAAGAAGATCACATCCAAGATTTGAGAACAATCTTCAATCTCATGCGCCAACATCAACTCAAGATGAATCCCACCAAGTCATTCTTGGGTGTCTCTAGTGGCAAGTTTCTCGGCTTCGTCATTACCTCTAAGGGTATACATATGGATCCCGAGAAGATCAAGCCATTCAAGAGATGCGTCCTCCACGCAACCTAAAAGAGCTACGAGGATTTCAAGGCCGACTTGCGTACATCAGGCGATTCATTTCGAATTTGTCTGGACGCTGCAGACCATTCACTCAACTAATGAAGAAGGGTGTATCTTTCGTTTGGACTGAAGAGTGTCAACGAGCATTCGACGACATCAAGCGATATCTCATGAACCCACCAGTTTTGGTGCCACCTATTTCTGGCATTCCATTCTTGATGTACGTCCGTGCTATGGACCATTCATGGGTGTTTTACTTGCCCAAAAGATAAAGAAGGTCATGAACAGGCCATCTATTATCTTAGCCGTACTATTTGGTGCTGAACACCGTTATATCCGGTCGAAAAAGAATGCCTGGCTCTCAAGTTTGCTGTGCAGAAGATAAGGCATTACTCATTGGCCAAACTATTCATGTCATATCCTGAGTTAATCCTCTTCGGGTACTCATGAGAAGCCCAGCACACTCAATTCTCGGCTGCTATATGGCAATCCTGCTAGCTCAGTATGACATGGTA
>JANAVB010020831.1:0-32366 GCA_029216955.1 Iris pallida | reverse complement strand
GCCTCGAGTCTACGTGGATCCTGAAGCTTCTTGCCCCAAGTTTGCGTGGATTTTGAAGCTTTCTACATCGAGTTTGCGTGGATTTCGTCTTCAACAAGTCTGCGTAGATTTCATCAAATTGGAGTACATGGCAGCCATGCCACTGATCTCTCGCCTGCGTGTCCTGTAACTTGCACACGACTCATGCATGATCGCCATGTGTCCAACAGTTACAGGCCACGTCCAGAAACTTCTCACAACCTTGCGTATGTTAAATCCTGCATGATTTTCAACTAAGCACAGGCTGTGAAGACAGTTATCTTTTCAGTTTTATTTTTGACTCTATAAATAGAGTTCTTTTTCTCATTCATTGTACAGATACATAGTTATCTACTGTCAAAATTTTGAGAGCTTTTCTTCTTCGCATAGTCCAAGGGATAAAGTGATCGTCTTCTAGATCAGATTCCCACAGTTGTAATTTTCCCAGATACACAATAAATAAAGGAATTTATTTATGGAAACAAATTGGCGACTCTGCTGGGGGAAAACCGTCTCCTCTTCTGAGATGGCAACAACTCAATGCGACACTTCGTCAATCGGCTCGACGAAGAAGGTGATGACGATCAAATTCGATCAACTCGCCTATGAAGAAATGCAGCGGGCTAAAAGTGGTAAGCCCACTACAGCATCCATCATCACTGCCAAGTCGAAGGGACACTCTGTCTATGTCCCTAAGAATCAGTTGGCAGCCAATGGTGAAGTCTCTGCCACAGTGTCTACTCCTAACACTGGCAAGAACTCTACTGTAAGCACGCACACTCTTGTGCGCTCGAAGATGACAGCAATCAAAAGTCACGCTGACAGTACTGGCTCTTTAGCCAAATCTGTTCCAGTGTGCAATCTCACATCCAAAAATCACGCTGACAGTACTGGCTCTTTAGCCAAATCTGTTCCAGTGTGTGTTTCTAAAATTAAAAGTCACGCTGACAGTACTGGCTCTTTAGCCAAATCTGTTCCAGTGTGCAATCTCACATCCAAAAATCATGCTGACAGTACTGGCTCTTTAGCCAAATCTGTTCCAGTGTGTGTTTCTAAAATTAAAAGTCACGCTGACAGTACTGGCTCTTTAGCCAAATCTGTTCCAGCGTGTATTTCCAAAGTTAAAAGTCACGCTGACAGCACTGGTTCCTTAGCCAAGTCTGTTCCAGCGTGTACTTCCAAAGTCAAAAGTCACGCTAACAGCATTGGTTCTTTAACCAAGCCTGTTTCAGCGTGTATTTTGTCTAAGAAGAATAGCTCTTTAGCTATCTCTTCTTCTTTGCCAAGTTCCACTAGAACTGGGGGTGGTCTTCCACACAAAGTCCCTTCGAAAAGGAATAACTCTTTAGTTGTTTCTTCTGCTCCTGTAGTTTTTACTTCAGGAACAGCTTTGACTGACAATTTTGTTAGTCAAAGAAAAGAAGATGGTCTTTTGACTACACTTCCTTCTGGACATTCTCTGTCTCAAAACTTGAAAGAGTCTAAGAAGAAACATTCCTTAGTGTCTTCTTCTATGACTTCTTCGAATTGGGCACAGAATCTGTCCATAAAAGAGGGTCTGTTACCAACTCCTAATCAAAGGGATAGTTCAACTCTTCCTTCTCTGCAAATATCCAGATCAATGGAAGGAAAACTCCTTGTTTCCAAAACTAATGTGTTACCTCCAACTGATCAAAGAACAAAACTCAACACTTCTGGTGATAAGAAACTATACCAGTTGGAAACAAGGATAAGAGATCCAGATGCAGAGTATGCAAGAAACTATGTGGCTCATATTAATCATTCTCTATATAATCAAGAGCCATCAAGACCCAAGAACAAGAAATATACTCCTCAATATTCACAAACAGATTTACGAGAATATCTTCAACAGAAGAGAAGAAGTGATTCTGTGTCAAAGGACCATGCTGAATGTGACTTCTATCCAAGAGTCATAATTCAATGCAAATGTCAAACAATGGCTTATGACCATGTTGATCATGAATATGATTTCCAGCCAAGAGTCACAATGCAATGCAGATGTTAAACAAAACGACAATCTGTCTTCAATCGGATTCAGTGTGAACCTATGCCTGAGGAAGATGAGCCTTTGTTTGCTTCTGTCAACATGACCTCTCGGGATGCTGGGGGTAGAGCTGATAGTCCAGATGGAGTATATAGAAACACCAGAGCAAGAGTCCTAGCTTCTAGTCAAAGAAATTTGATCTCTGAAGATGATTCTGAATTTCTGGGAGAATCTAACTTCCCACCTCTTCCTACTGGGGGTAGTTCTCCTATAAATGACTTTGATGCACGAAGCGGTGATTCAGAGCATACCACATCCACTAATTCATCAATAATCCCTCGTACAGTCACTACATATATGGTGGATGGGAATACTGAATTGAACAATGAACCTTCCTCTTCGGTGACTCCCCAAGATCAAAGGATTGCTTCTTTGGAACAGCAAATGAAGTCTATGGCTGATACTATGAAGTCGATGTATGAACTCATGACAGCTCAGATGCAAAATCGACAGACTGTACCAGATGTCATACCAACTGACACTGATATAAGTCCAGTACAAGTTCCTCCAGCAGTACAATCCAATACTCCTGGACCAGCTCAACCAAATCCTAGTCTCTCTAGAGCTGGGGGTAGTGCTTACAATGATGTTCCTCCTCCCACCTATTCTCTACAAGTTACAACTCCACAATCTTCCGGAGTTGTTAATGAAGAATTGAGGAATCTCAAAACTCAATTCGAAGCATTCAAACAGAAAGATGGTTTACAAAGGTTAGGCATCAAGCAACCTTATCCGATAGAATGGAAGCAAGTATCATATCCTCCTAAATACAAGCCTCCTACTATCTCATTCTATGATGGAACCACTTCTCCAAGTCAGTTTATTAATCACTTTGAAGTGATGACTGATCAATTGCAACCAAGCGACGCCCTCCTTACTCGAGTGTTTGTTGGATGTCTCAAGGGAACGGCTTATGAATGGTATAGAAGTCTCCCAGATGGGAGCATTACCTCATTTGTCGGTTTCAAACAGATGTTTCTTGAACGGTTCTATGAAGGGCTCAATGACATGACTATGTCTGCTCTTATTAGAATCAAGCAGAAAAATAATGAAACTACAGAAGAGTACATTGAACGGTTTCGAAGAGAAGCTCTGAAGATGCCTCTTGGAACTCCTGATGCTGTCACCATCGACACATGCAAATCAAACTTGTTGCCAATCATCAGCATGTGGACAGGATCCACCCAATTCCAAGACTGGCCTTCTTTCATAGTTAGTGCCAAGGCTGCAGAAATTAGTGCTGAAACCTTCAAAGGTTTAGGAGTGCAGATGACTCCCAAGAAACAGGTCAAGGTACTAACAATAAAAACAATGTTCGCAAAGGAAAAGAAACTCTTGAAGTTAATCTTCAGAGCAAAGATGCATCAACTGTTCCTACTTCTACAACTCAACAACCAAGAACACCTCGTCCCAAAGAAGAATACTCTTTCGATGATGACGATGTCCTTGGTATCTTTGAATGTCTGCTGAAAGGTAATAAAATACAATTACCTGAAATCAAGAAACCTGATGAAGCTGGTAAGACAGATCATCCCAAATACTGCCCATATCACAGAATATTGGGTCACACAATTCGTACATGTTATGTACTGAAAGGAAAGATCCAAGAAATGATTAAATCTGGAGCTATCTCCCTTACTCCAAAAGAGAAGACCGTCACCTCCAATGTCGTCTCTATACAATTCGGAGATTTCCCTCCTCAACTCCTTGAAAGTGGGATTGTTCCTATTCCCAAGTCAACTCTTGAAATAGTGAATATTCCTCCTCTACAATCTGAAGGATTAGTGCCAATCACTTTGGAAACTGGAGAAATCATGTGGATTCATCCTGATCTAGTGGCAAATTTTGAATCGCCTTCTCCTCAAAAGACTACTTCTCGAAAGTCCAAGAAGGCTGGAAAGATTAAGTCAAGTCATATGACGTCTCTTGGATCTACCTCCGACACAGAGCCAAAAGATAAAGAAGAAGCACTTGTTAGTGCTACTCGAACGGGGAAACCTTATCTAAAGGATTATTCCAAGAATCCTGAGGATACTTCTGATATCCCTCCAGCTGATAAAGATGCTCCTAATGTTCCTCCTGAAGAAGAATCATCTACTGTACCTGTTCCTTCAACTACACCGGTTGAACCTGTTCCTCCCAAGTCTACAGCTCTGGAGAAAGGCAAACAACAGGCTCGGTTTGATAAACCAATCAAGAAGTCCTCTCCTCTTGGGCTTCAGAAGCCTTACAACTTCGACATTCTAGCTCAACTTGCTAATACTCCAGCTAGAATGTCCCTCTTTGAACTTCTACGTCTTTCCAAAGAAACTCGGAAGACGTTAAGTGAAGCACTTCTTCAAGCAGACTCTTGTCTTGCACAATTGAAGAAGCCAGATGCAGAACCTGCCACTTGCTTACATTACAACAGTGTATTGGAGATTATCCCAAATATCACCTTTACACAAGATGACATACTACTGGAGGATAATCGACATGATCGGCCTCTCTACTACACCGGTTATATCGATACGATGAAGATAGATCGTATCCTTATTGATCCAGGGTCTGCTATAAGCATGATGCCAAAGAGCCTGTTGGACGAACTAAAAATCCCTCTTCACAAGCTCTCCAAGACGGTTACTACTATCCTGAGATTCAATCAAAGCCGAAGCGAGCCTTTGGGAAAGATTCATCTGAAGCTTCAGATAGGCGATTTCAAATCCAAAGTCACTTTCTATGTGATTGAGATCGTGGGATCCTATAATCTTCTTCTTGGGAGGCCCTTTCTTCATGAAAATAATGTGGTGCCTTCTACTCTTCATCAGTGCTTTAAATACATTGATAGCAATGGAAGAGTACAAAAAGAAGTTGCTGATATAAGTCCCTTCCATGGGGTTGAAGCTTATTTCAATGATTCCCGAATGTACAAAGAAGAGTATACAAGGGTCATACAAGCTATGGAGAAAGAGGATTCACAAAGTGAGACCTTAATAATTCCTGTTAAAGGTTGAACTACTCAGCAACAATCTCCCAAACTCTCTGGAGAAGGTTCTTTCATCATTCCGGTGAATGGACGGATCTCTCCGTTACCTCAGTCGTCTGCTCAAGACACAATGATCATTCCTGTCAGTAGGCGTACTACAGTTCCTGTATCTTCACAGGATACTCTGCTAATTCCAGTTGGAGGGCGGATTATTCTTCCATCTCAAGCTTCAAGGGAGCTCACCTCTTCTGAGCCATTTGTTATCGATCTTAATCAAAACAAAGCTTCTTCTCATTCTTCTTCTTCTTCCCCTTTAGTCATTGACTTGGCTAAGATCTCTAAGGCTCAGCCTTCTCCCAATGTAAAAATTGCTGCTTTTACATTTAATGAAAAGTCCCCATCCTTGCAGTACGCTGATGTGTGTAATTATGTTCATAGTTATTTACATTTGTTAGATGACTGGAACACAATAACCATTGGAGTTGTACAGACTGTTCATACAGATGTATCCCTAGAACCTGTACAATCTTCATACTTTCTAGTTCCCAGCAGAAAGCCAGGAGACATTCCAATATTCTTCTACAAAGGGCCTCAAAGTCCTTCTGATTTAGAAGATGATGACAGAAATGATGATACTGGAAGATTACAACTACGTCGTTATAGTCAGCAATCTAAAGACATCATCAAAAATATGGGCTATGACTTCAGGGCTGGCCTCAATAGTGGAAAAGGAAGAAAAATGCCTGTTCGTATTCCTCCTCTGAAATATGGAAGGACGAAATACGGATTGGGCTATATAGCTCCTACTCTTTTTATCAATATTGTTCATGAAGATCCCGAGTCTGACGAAGATAAGAGATCTGATTCTTCCAGTACTACTTCTTGGGATTCCGATACGAGTATCGGTGACTTCCACTGCAACCTTCTGTCTTCCAATATGGTTTCTATTGACTGTTTTGAAAAGTGATTCATACTTGACGGTTCATCCGTTCATCTGACGGTTCGTCCGTTATTAATACCTGACGGTTCGTCCGTTCATCTATCCGACGGTTCGTCCGTTCATTATAATCTGACGGTTAACCCGTTCATTCATCTAGTCTTTTGATTTCCGAGTCTAAAGATCATGAAAAATTGAGTTCAAGGATATTTTTATGTCTGAATTCTATTTTTTTTTCAATCAGTATTAAACTAAGATCATTTCTGGTTTAATATCATTTGATAGAATTACAAAGTTTATTTGTATATTCTATTCTACTGAAATATGTCATGTATTATTTACCTCTGAACATATTTTCTATGAATTTATCATCATCAAAACAGCAAAACCAAAAATCAGATCAAGAATTTTTCATTCATTCCAGAATCAAAACATGAAATACAAGTGAAAGTGAAAATAAAAGAGATTCACTTATTTGGAGTTATCAGCTCTCTAATACGATCTAGAACAGCATTCAGTTTCTCTTCATGAGTCTTTCTAACTCTTTCTGCTGCCACAATTCTAACATTCTGTTCATCAAAAATAATGATGGCAGACTGGCGACGATTGACTTCTTCAATCTGTTCCGCCTGCATCTGTTCTCGTTCCTTCTGAAGAGTCTCACAACGTTTGGCTTTAGAGATATAAATAGTAGCAACATTAGCTTGCTCTGTTTCCATGACAGCAATACGCTCTTGAAGACGAGCTAATTCCTCTTTCAATTTCTTCAGTTCTTCAGTCTTGGATGCTTTATCTTTCTCTAAAAACTCTACTCTTCGACGAGCAGCTAATATTTCTTCACCCTTTTCTACTAATTTTTCAGTAGAAGAGGCAAGAAATGCTTCGAGAGCTGCCTGTTGGGATTGTGCTTCATGCTCTAGTTGATCAATCTCAGCTACAGTTAAAGAGTGAATGTCCTCCTTCTTGGTCTCCCAACATTTTCGGATTTTTACTTCTAACTCATCTAAGAGATGTTCGAAGAAAATACACTGAGATTCGCAACCAGCATGTCGCAGCGCCATCAGTGGGAACTTGACCATAGTTCGAAGATCAGAAAAAGGCATGGCTTCATCCTTCAAGAAGCGTCTGGAATATGTATCTAGATATGAATAAATGATCTCCGGATACATTCCCAAGGTTCTTGCTAACCCAGTCTCGAATCCAGGAGTCGCTGTCATCATGGAAGAAGAAGCTTGAATCCTTGGAACAGAAGTATGTGCGACCGAAGAAGTTGGCAAGTGTGAACTCCCTTCATCAGCATCAGCCTGGATAAGCGGAGCATGAGTCGAACTCATTGCTGCAGCAGTTCCTACAGTTAAAGAAAAATATAATCAGCATTTACAAAAAAAAAGAAACAGCGAAAACAGAATCTGAAATAAAGTTCTACCTGGCTGAGGTTCATATTCAGTATGTGGAGGGAGTTTTGCTTCTTCACGCAGCCGGTCCATGATTGTATCCGATACCTGCTTTATATGGTTGCTTCCAGCTCCAGAATTACTGGGTGCTACAGCGTTGTTCGGTGATTGAACAGGTTCAGGGCTAAGCTCCATTCTGTTCCCCTTCACTTTATCCGCATCATAAGGAGTCGAAATGCCAGCATGCCAGTCTTCTCCTCATTCAGCTTCTTCTTCTTCTTCTTCTTCGTCTTCAGGATGAGCTTCTGATTCAGAGTCAATGATATTTACATCTTCATGAATCTCTGGAACAATGACGATAGCAAGCTCGGTATTGGCTGCCGGTTCAGTTGTCTCTGGAATATCGGTTAGAAGAATGATATCTTGACAAACATTCTTTAACAGATCATCAGTAGCTGATAGCTCAGACGCCGGCACGTCTTCATCGCCTCTGGCCAAAGAAATGTTTTCTTCAGCTTGAATTTTAGGAACTTCTGACTGTTTGGTAGCTTCTTCCGGAGCTGTTGCTTCTTCAGAGTAATCAATCTGGTCATCCAGTGCTTGAATGACGCCTTCTGTCCCATGCTTAAATGGGATTATCCTCGTCTCCGAGGGTTCAATAGCTACTCCACTTGTGGTCGGAGCAGTTGTTTCCTGATCTTGAACAGACTCTACTTCAGTCTGTTCGGTTGAAGCTGTTGCAAGGTGAATATTATCAGACTCGGTCTTCTCAGTAGAAGCTGCTTCATTGATTTCTGGCAAAACTCCTCCACTCATGATTGTCTCTAGGAGTTTATTACCCTTAATTTTGCTGACAGACTTCTTAACATATTTGCCTCTCGACCTCCTTATCAAAGGAGTGTCGTCTTCATCGGCCTCTTCGTCCTTATCAGCGGCATCGTCTTCATCAACTGAGATACCGCCCAAAGATGAAGTAGCAGTCACCGAGACCCCTTTCTTGTTCTTGGATGTTTGAGACCTAGTACTCCTCTTGGAGACGGTCTCGGATTCGTCACTTCTCTTCCTCTTAGAAAGAGATATAAATATAGGAGGAAGGACCTCATCAGGGAAATTTCCTTCCTGGAATAATTCATAGGGAGGCTCAACTTCTGTTGTCTCATCTTCGGGTTCTGAAGGAAAGTGCTGAATAACAATTTTCTTCTTTGACCTCTTCGATGGAGCTGGAAAGGTCTTCAGAGTGAAACTCGGTCTGAAGGTGCTTGACGACACGTAAAAACGAGCATACGTGTAAAACATCTTTGGGATTAGGCATAGAGAATACAACCTTTGTATCTCTAGCCTCAAAATATCTCCAGGCTCGAGCTCCGTCAATGAGTCCTCCACGAGCATATAGACAAGTAGTGGCGTTCCCAACGTGGAGTTGGTCATACCCGAACTGTCTGGCAAATCGGCTTGGTAAATATGGTTCCAGATATGCCATTTCTTCGTGACGATATACTAGATGAGAAGGCCGGATCCTCTGTAACCATTGGAAGGCTACATCATCTAGTTGATTTCCCATATCTCCGTCCATCATATTTAAGGGCATACTCTCATAGCCCGATGGTGGAGGGACACATTGGATTGACCAATGTGATGCCCTATTCAATATATTTCTGCATTCTGGGAGGGTGTGAACCTTCCAGAACGTCTCTCCAGAGTACCTCTCCAGAAAAAGACTGCTACTCCCTCATGCTCCTGGAGGTATCAGACCATTATGATGAAGGAGAAGCCAACCATATAAAAATGTGAAAGGCATCTCTATCCTTGGGAATTCTTCAGTCATCAACCTCTGAGCAGACAGCATGGTAGTTACAAAATTCCGAAGACCTGCATTCAGTCTACAGGTCATCGCTGATAATAAGTCCAACTTGTAGCCATATACGAGGTGCACCGCTGCAAAGATAACACCTCTGTGTATTCTGTCCAAGGAGCTGGAACCAGGAACGATGAATCTTCTCAACCACAGGGATAGAAATCCGGCCAGATGACCGTTCCTTGACAGACTCTTGCCACTCTGCCGTACATAAGAACTGAAAGTAGTTCCAGCTTTGAACTCGTACCAGTCTTCAGTGATGGTGAAATCTTTGCAGTAATATTTCTCCAGCAGATAAGTGATTTCACTTTCAGAAAGAGGCTTGAAGTTGCTAATCTGATACCACCTCTTCTCGTTTATTTTCTTCTCATCCTTTTCACGGTTCATGAAAAGGTACGACATCCACTTCTGTATGTGGTTGCCAGCTTCATCTTTAGAACCCTTGTAATAGAGAGTACATGTGCCAAAATGGCACATCATCTCTTCAAATAGATGGACCATCTCTGGGTTCTTCTCTGACAGAAAGTTCAGCTCTTCTGTCGTAGGAACATATTCCTCATACGGCAGCGAGCCTGAAGGCAGGTGTGAGATGTATTCCATCTCATGAAGGACGAAGCCCATCTCTCCTTTCGGAGTCATAAAGGTTCCCGTCCTATGGTTGTACCTCTCAACCAAAGCCAGGAACAGAAAAAGGTTAGGCTTGAAGCCGTAGGATGAATTGACGACGGCATCATAGAGATTTATCTTCTTCAGCTCAGTTCCAAAATTTTCCAAAGCCCAGTGGACTAAAGTCTTCTATCTCACATTCTCCTGATTCATTAGGCCGTTCATTCTCGGCGTCGAATCGGTGGGATAGAATGCATTCTTGTTAGACATGAATTCATTTATGAAAATGGGCATCCTGAACGACATCAATATGGCTGAATCTTCAGGTGGTATGCATCCAGGCTTCAAACCCCGAAACACTGATACATGATCCTCCGGGGCACTGAAAAATCCCTCCTTCCTGTAAATAATACGGCTTGCCTTCGCCTGCTGATATTCTGTCAAATACCAGGACATCTTTCTCGGGTAGCTGGCATGCATAAGTCTCATGATTGATAAGCCCCGGGAAACTTTTGGCCAGTACATGGGTTGTTTCACATCCCCCTCAAAGCAGAAACACACTTTCTCCCTGATGCCCTTCGGCTGAAATTTTTGTGCTATAGCATCTCCGAACAAGAAAGCTGGTTTCTTATGGGATACCAGATCCAGACTCTGGAAAGGTTGTCCATTCATCAAGCAGAGTAAGGTTGTGTGGTCTTGATTGGCCAACAGTGATAGTCTTGCTTCAGGAAGATCAAATTGAGGGAATGTTATATGAGATAGATCATGCTTAAATGAGATACTCAAGCACCCTTCAAAATCTGCTTCTTCGCTTCGGATGTTCACTACAGGAAATGACAGAAGACAAAGTCAGATATATCTATGTCTATGCGTGTATTTCAGTATTTTGAAAGAAATTTCAAAAGTCACGCAGACTCCATATGGATATACTACTGTGACATACTGAGTGATTTATTCACGCAGATGATTAATTCACGAAAGGCTCAGATAGATTAGGATGAAAGTCATGCATCATTGCCAGAAACACATTTAAGTGAAAATGACAAAAACACGTTGACAGATCAAGACTAATCTATCCAGAAGATGACTCTCAGAAGTCTGCGTGAATAATTCAACATTGACATCTCTGTCAACATGTAAAAAATCACGCAGCGTCATCCTGAAAGCTGCATGACTATTTCAATATGGACATTTCTGCCAACGTGAAAAGTTACGCAGAATCATGAGAACCATGCTCCTTTGCGTGAAACACAGAGCTTCGTAAACACGAAGATGTAAAGTATGGCCGACCCTAAAGAGGGGGCATACTTTATTAAATATCCTTTGCCCTAAGGAGGGGGGATATATTTCTGAAGTTTAATATCTTAAGATCCTAAAAAATTCTATGTGGAGTTCATCTTCATCGTCTTCGACAGTTCGTGTTCTCCCATCACTTACGATGCATAGGAGCTTGCGGGACTTCTTGTCGAGGAAGTCTGTCAGTTGTGGCACGCGACGAAGTCGCATGGGCTTTCCCCTTGGCTTGAGCATCAGCTTTTTTGGGAGCCATTGCTGCTAAAAAAGGAGAAGAAGAAGTCGGAGAGGAAGGAGTTCGTCAGAGAAGATGAAGTTCTCTTCTGTGGGTTCTCTCTTTCAAATGCAAGTAAAGAAAGAAAGAAGTAATCTATGGCTTATTTATAGGCTTATGAAGAATTCCAAACGGCCCATCATGATTTGCCTCGATTTAGGAGATTGATACGGGATCTTAACTGCACAGAATTCCAACAGTCCAATCATTCAGGAATAAATCTCTTTAAAGTCATCTCAGCGTGACTAAGTTCATTTTATCATCTTATTTTTCAAAGTATTTCGAAAATTTTTGAAGTCTTTTTCAATTTTCGAAAACTTTGAAGGGGGTCTTGTAGGCCTTTAAAAAAAATGACAGTCACGTTGAGTTGATCAGGGCAAAGTCAAAAGTCACGCTCAGTTGATCCAGACAATATTTACAAATCACGCTGAGGGACAGCTCATCATTTAACAGAGAGTAATTATGACTGACAGCACAACAGTCGAAGAATATCTCTTCGTATGCCACGTATGCACAGAATTCGAGAGATCACAGCCGTCTATTGCATGATTTTCGAAATCTTCTTCAGCAAGACTCAACCTTCGTCATGTTGGCGTACTAAAAGAGTTTCTTGTCATTTAATGCGACTGACAAAAGCAATCACTGTCAGAGATTTTGTGTCAGTCGAGGCACGCCAAATCAAGACAGCTGGCAGTTCTACCTCAAGTCTGCGTGTATTTGTGAGATCTTCATCTCAAACGTGCGTGGATTCTGAAGTTTTCTTCCTCAAGTCGGCGTGGATTTTGAAGTATTTTTTTGCCTCGAGTCTGCGTGGATCCTGAAGCTTCTTGCCCCAAGTTTGCGTAGATTTTGAAGCTTTCTACACAGAGTTTGCGTGGATTTCGTCTTCAACAAGTCTGCGTAGATTTCATCAAATTGGAGTACGTGGCAGCCATGCCACTGATCTCTCGCCTGCGTGTCTTGTAACTTGCACACGACTCATGTATGATCGCCATGTGTCCAACAGTTACAGGCCACGTCCAGTAACTTCTCACAACCTTGCGTATGTTAAATCCTGCGTGATTTTCAACTAAGCACAGGCTGTGAAGACAGTTATCTTTTCAGTTTTATTTTTGACTCTATAAATAGAGTTCTTTTTCTCATTCATTGTACAGATACATAGTTATCTACTGTCAAAATTTTGAGAGCTTTTATTCTTCGCATAGTCCAAGGGATAAAGTGATCGTCTTCTAGATCAGATTCCCACAGTTGTAATTTTCCCAGATACACAATAAATAAAGAAATTTATTTATGGAAAACATGTATGTTTGTTTTATCATCATATTTGACACTTTAGTGACACTTTTATTATATAAACTGTGACACTTTAGTGACACTTTTATCTGTGACCATAATATTTTTTAAAAATTTGTGATGTCTATCATATAAATATGTATTTTTGTTTTATTGTCATATGTTATTATCAGGTATGACTAGACCATCTAGACGACGCAGAGGATTTTATATTAGGCAGTCCCGTCTGCCTCGGGCTAGGGATGGAGATTTCGTACCCTCATCCTCATCTCCGAGTACGCCATTGTACCGTTCTGTTTCCGGTCCATTACCGGGACAGGGCAGTTCCAGCAGGTTGGCGACTCCTCCCTCGTCGTCCAACGTTTCTGATCCCGCATCTAGCATTCCTGATCCCACGTCCAGCATTCCTGATCCCGCGTCCAGCATCTGTCATGCCCTGCTCCCGTAGGAGCGATCATCCTCGCTAAGGGGTGATGCCGCACGGGCCTAGGTTGCGCTCGAGCAAGGCCAAGTCCAGAAACGGCCGATTTGAGCTACGCCACAGAGTCGCACAGAGTGTCCCCATTTGTAGCAGAAAGTAAATGAACACGAATTGAAGCAAATTCAACTTTTTATTGATATTCAAGAAGTTTACAAGCGGCGCTAGGCCGAGTTTACAAGTCGCTCAAGCTCTCTCTCTCTCTCTGAAACATAAAAGGCGTGCCAAGTGGCTTACAAGATGGAATGATTCATGGCGATATTCCGATACATTATGTCCTGTATAGGGTGCTTCAGCTTCTTGCAACGTTCCAAGGCCCCAGAGTTAGCTTCGCGCCTTAACACGTTCGATGGAAGCTCCGCACCCGCCGACGTCTCCTGCATCCTGCAAGCAGACTGTGGGATTATCAGTACATTGTTATGTACTGGTGGGGAGGCTAGCTCGTCCACAATGCTATCATTACCAAATACGTTCTATTTACTTTTGTGCACCGTCTATCATTTATTGTCTTTCTAATCTTGCCTTAGGATCAGTTTCATGTCATATTTTGTAACCTATCTCGTGTTGCCGAATACAAGTATCGCATGAAAATATATGCACGACTTACCCATACTTACCGTCCGGCCTTCCCTGTCCAAAGTAAACCAAGTTAGTCAACAATTCATAAGGAATAACTTAACGTATCTCATGTAAACTTTCAATATCAAGAGCGTGTCCCTGCCTCGGGTCCTAGCGCGTCGTAGGCACGTTCTCTAACTCATTTGCATGAAGCACTCTTTGTTATTTGGTGTGATACATTTCAAGCCGTTCAGTAGGCGCTTGTTCATTTAACTTAGACTACTATGATTTCAATGCAAGGACTTGCACGTGGATAGCCACCAGCAAAGTCCACTTAATCTATATGCACCGGTCGCTGGTCTGACAAGCCATTTTGGACATTTCCCCTTGGTATTTCTTAACTTAGCGTAGGGTGATGGCTGGTACACC
The DNA here is from genome assembly GCA_029216955.1 of Iris pallida. Classification (NCBI taxonomy): domain Eukaryota; kingdom Viridiplantae; phylum Streptophyta; class Magnoliopsida; order Asparagales; family Iridaceae; genus Iris; species Iris pallida. The sequence goes on along the minus strand of JANAVB010020831.1, from coordinate 18,201 downwards.
CCGTTAAGTCTCTTGAAATACCCTGTACTTACGTCTCCCAGTGCCCAAGCCCGCACCCAGGCAGCCCGTAAGCCCCATTTTGATTCCGCCTAGGCCGGCCACGGTATACTCCACACAATGCCCGTACCGCAGAATCCTTCCACTATACGGCCACGGTATTCCCCCCCATCGCCCGTGCAATTTGTCCACAACCATTTCGTATTATATTGTCATTTTAACTTAACGGCTATCTCCGAGTCGTAGGCTAACCCTTAGCCATAATGCGTTATCGACCAGGTTGGCGTCCGTGCAGCGCGGGTAGCGAGCCCGTTGTACGTGCCCGTCATACCTGTCGCTAACCATTCTTTCCTTTCTTATCTTTCATGTATTCTTTCTTTTCTTTCTTTCTTTTACTTGTTCGTTCATTCATTGTTTCATTCACGTATTCATTCATTCATTCATTCGTTGATTTATTCATTCAAGCATTACGCAACTCCCAGTGCGGGAGCCGCCTTGGCGACCCATCGGTCCCATAGTCTTTCAATGTTGCTAAACTCTACTTGGAATGACTATATTGATAGTCTTCCCGTTTCATTGTTGTAAACCATTCATTGTTTCATTGTTTGAACGCATAAGGGACTTGAAAGTAAGCTTGTGCCTTAGCACGAGCGTGGAGCGCAGTGCGAGAGTTCCCATTTTCCAAGTTCCTTTCCATATTCTATACAAGCATACAAGATAGGATTATTCCCTTAGCTAGGTGCGTTGAGTCATTTATTAGCATGTACGGTGTTATCGCCTAGCGATTCTCGTGATAGTGTCCGTATTGTTATGTGTCTAGGCTAAGCAAAGACGGGTTCATCGGAGCCACGCACCTTAGCGATGTTCGTATCGGTCGAGCGATACTCCGAGCGTGCCTTTGAAAGTCTAAGTCTGGATTCATCTTGACGGACCAATGTAAGCCTTGCATCGATTCTTCATCAGGTCGATGCCAACGCTTTGGGTCGACGGCTCGTTTGAGTCGTTGCACTTGCCGTTTGAATCGGCGTTCCACTAGGGCGGAGCGGGTCATTACATAATACACCACTCAAAATAAGTCTCGTCCTCGAGACTTCCTGAGTGCAGGTCATCCTACCATTCCTTAACTCGTGTCGTCGTGTTTCTTAGACAATCCCTATCGAATGGCTTTACCGCTCGATGGCACCGAACTATACTCGATACCTTTCCAAGTCCAGTGTCTGTATACGTTTTGGTCAATTTTTATTGAATAACTTTTCATTCATTTAGAGTTGATGGTACTTATTCAATTCAAGTGTTTCTTCGTCTTGGTTGCTATTTCTTCGTGTCATGGGACTGAAATGGTCGTAGAGGCACGTTGTAATTCGTTAAATACGAGGGTCGTAGGCTGAGGCAAACTCACTTTCGTTTATCTCGGTCATTGAGATGACCCGATTCGCTTCTCAAGCTTTCTTGTCCACGAAATCAGTATGATTTCTTCTTAGCGGGGTCGACCAAGTCTAAGTAATTTTCGTCCAATTCAAGACTAAGTATTGCACTATCGTCGAGCATATCTCTCTATCAATGGTTCAACTTGTTATACCATCTTTTACTTTCACGATATCGATTCCATATCATTCGCTTGTTTAGGGCCAATCTTGGTGTCATCCACGCACACTTCGCTCATGTTTCTTCGATTTCGAGCCACGCTCGTACTAATATCATTCATTTCTTTTAACACAATTCCAAGTTCTCGACACTCTTCCATTCCTAAAGTCTCATTTGGAATTCAATGTGTCACTTGGTTAGATCGTGCACGCATTCCAGGCGTTCCCAAAATATATGCATTCACCAAACCGCGTGATAGAGAATTCATCATTCTCACTCGAGTCGCATCGTGCACATACTCCGGCGTCCCTGAAATATATGCATGTCAGCCGTGTCTCGTGAGCAGGGTTTCCTATATTCGTGATTCATGCTATCCATCCATGCCAATCCTCAAGATCAATCTTTCGATTGCTAACAATTAAAACAGGGCGTCTCGCCTAACCGCTAGGCTATTTTTTTTCGAGGCTAAGTCAATGTCAGGATTGGAATCATAGTTCCCCAACAATAATGCCAACACTGACCCCAATCCTAGGGTCAAACCAAAATCGGTAGTACGGGGGATTTTCTACCCAAGCTCGCGTCACTCAGATTTCTAAACATCGAGCACGATCACCTATTCGCATCAATGTATTCGTTGCGCATATTCGAATCCATTCAAATCACCCAATCAACATACTTCACATATCCATTCTAACCAATTCATGTATTCGATCACGAGATCATCCAGCTCGACAATACATTGCGTCCCAATCTCACGTGAGTCCGATTATCTACGGTGGTTCATGAATCACCATGCAACGCTCCCGCAGAATAATCATTCTCATCGGGGAATAACTCTTGTTTGAGTATAGACTAATTCATTTTCGATATGCGGATTGGACCTACTCAATCCTCAAACTTAATCATCAAGCACACCGAATCATTCTCAAGTCACCTTCGCGTCAAACCATAAGTCGAAGCATACAAATTGTCACGCTATGCTAGTTCAATCACCCCCGCTGTATGAATCACCATACCAGTGCTCACGCGGATTGATCGCCCTAGTCGGCACGACGCATGTGCGAGGCTGGAGTTGCGCTCGTATAAGACAAGAATGTCAACGTTGTGGTTGTCAATGAAGCAAATCCAAGCATTCTCATTTTCATCCAAGCCAAATCAATTCGACAGTCTGACCGTCGTACGTTCAACTAGAAAATCCTCGAGCCAAGTCTATCTTTTCCTCGACACATTTTTAACATCCCAAGTATAGCATCCAACGGAACAATGACATTTGCACGATCGTCATTCGCCGAGTCAGAGTACCCCGAGTTATCGTATATCGATATTTGATACGCCTCAATACCATCGACGATATGTGTAACCTGACGATCTTCCTTTGTAATAGATTTCGAGTCGTGCGTTGATGCTGTTGTCCGAGTTGGATATTCCAGAATTTCATTTAATATTCAAGATCAAGTTCAATTGCTATTCCTCAAGCTAGTTTCAAGATCGTTGTTCAAACTCAAGTCACAATTCATTTGAATCAATCCGGAATCGTACGCACGATCCTCTAAGTTTTCTCGATCAAGACCATTCATTTTCATTCATCGTTTTGAACCATTTTCTAATTCGCGTTGCCCATTGACAAGTTGTCCAGCGACATCTCGTTCGGGACTTTTGAAGCCATGGCCAACTAAGCATGACACGTTCTAAGGCTTTGTACGATCGCATCGCTTGCCAACATACTCGTACGATCCGTAAATCCTTTAGTCTCGCTCGAACAATTTCTATGACGTCCATACACCACTCACGGTTAGAGCCACTCGACTAGTCGTCGACACTCATTCTTATTCTTCTCCGAACCTATCACATATACCACTCGGATTCAAGCCATACGATCTAGTCCTCAATCATGTTCGCGTCATGCGCTAAGACATCCTTCAGATTCGTTCGACGAATCTCTAGCGTAATCGCTCACGTCGCCTCGACATACTAAGTCGTTCGCACTAATCCTCAAAATTCAAGCCAATCTTTCGTGCACGCCTAAGCGTTAGCTTGATAGCGTTCCTATCGATATATACTCTAAGTGTATCTCCGTTCCCGACCGAGCGGTACTTGATATCACTCGCAACTCGATTACACCAGAAGTCGAGGTACGCGATACTCTGCACAACTTAGCCAAAAGGCTGCGTACATAACCATCCCGTTCGAACTATACTTTGGTCTCGTGTACTTGTTTGCTGTCAGCGGAAGCTCATTCAAGCACGCACTGTGTTTGCTAACTCTTAGCATCGATTTCTTCCAACTCAAGTCCGTCGTGGTGGCGCAAAGGCCTTCGCCTATCGATCCCGTCTAACCGAGTACTCGTACGAGCTTTTAAAAATATTTAGACTTATTATATGGAACATCCCAAGGCACAACGAGAGAGAGCGTACACTTCTTTTGTTTTCAACCGAGCTTTCAAAACTGAGAAAATCAAAATAAAGTCCAAGGACGTAAAGCCGTGCTCTGATACCAATCTATCACGCCCCGCTCCCGTAGGAGCGATCGTCCTCGCTAAGGCGTGATGTCGCACGGGCCTAGGTTGCGCCTGTGCAAGGCCAAGTCCATAAACGGCCGATTTGAGCTAGGCCACAGAGTCGCACAGAGTGTCCCCATTTACAGCGGAAAGTAAATGAAGACGAATTGAAGCGAATTCAACTTTTTATTGATATTCAAGAAGTTTACAAGCGGCGCTAGGCCGAGTTTACAAGTCGCTCAAGCTCTCTCTCTCTGAAACATAAAAGGCGTACCAAGTGGCTTACAAGATGGAATGATTCATGGCGATGTTCCGATACATTATGTCCTGTACAGGGTGCTTCAGCTTCTTGCAACGTTCCAAGGCCCTAGAGTTGGCTCCGCACCTTAACACGTTTGATGGAAGCTCTGTACCCGCCGACGTCTCCTGCATCCTGCAAGCAGACTGTGGGGTTATCAGTACATTGTTATGCACTGTGGGGAGGCTAGCTCGCCCACAATGCTATCATTACCAAACACGTTCCATTTACTTTCGTGCACCGTCTATCATTCATTGTCTTTCTAATCTTGCCTTAGGATCAGTTTCATGGCATATTTTGTAACCTATCTCGTGTTGCCGAATACAAGTGTCGTATGGAAATACATGCATGACTTACCCATACTTACCGTCCGGCCTTCCCTGTCCAAAGTAAACCAAGTTAGTCAACAATTCATAAGGAATAACTTAACGTGTCTCATGTAAACTTTCAATATCAAGAGCGTGTCCCTGCCTCGGGTCCTAGCGCGTCGTAGGCACGTTCTCTAACTCATTTGCATGAAGCACTCTTTGTTATTTGGTGTGATACATTTCAAGCCATTCAGTAGGCGCTTGTTCATTTAACTTAGACTACTTTGATTTCAATGCAAGGACTTGCACGTGGATAGCCACCAGCAAAGTCCACTTAATCTATATGCACCGGTCGCTGGCATGACAAGCCATTTTGGACATTTCCCCTTGGTATTTCTCAACTTAGCGTAGGGTGATGGCTGGTACACCCCGTTAAGTCTCTTGAAATACCCTGCACTTACGTCTCCTGGTGCCCAAGCCCGTACCCAGGCAGCCCGTAAGCCCCATTTTGATTCTGCCTAGGCCGGCCACGGTATACTCCACACAACGCCCGTGCCGCAGAATCCTTCCACTATACGGCCACGGTATTCCCCTCCATCGCCCGTGCCGTTTGTCCACGACCATTACGTATTATCTTTTCATTTTAACTTAACGGCTATCTCCGAGCCGTAGGCTAACCCTTAGCCATAATGCGTTATCGACCAGGTTGGCGTCCGTACAGCGCGGGTAGCGAGCCCCATTGCACGTGCCCATCACACCTGTCGCTAACCATTCTTTTCTTTCTTATCTTTCATATATTCTTTCTTTTCTTTTTTCTTTCACTTGTTCGTTCATTCATTGATTCATTCACGTATTCATTCATTCATTCATTCGTTGATTCATTCATTCAAGCATTACGCAACTCCTAGTGCGGGAGCCGCCTTGGCGACCCATCGGTCCCATAGTCTTTCAATGTTGCTAAACTCTACTCGGAACGACTATGTTGATAGTCTTCCCGTTTCATTATTGTAAACCATTCACCGTTTCATTGTTTGAACGCATAAGGGACTTGAACGTAAGCTTGTGTCTTAGTACGAGCGTGGAGCGCAGTGCAAGAGTTCACATTTTCCAAGTTTCTTTCCATATTCTATACAAGCATACAAGATGGGATTATTCCCTTAGCTAGGTGCGTTGAGTCATTTATTAGCATGCAACCTGTTATCGCCTAGTGATTCTCGTGATAGTGTCCGTATTATTATGTGTCTAGGCTAAGCAAAGACGGGTTCATCGGAGCCACCCACCTTAGCGATGTTCGCATCGGCCGAGCGATACTCCGAGCGCGCATTTGAAAGTCTAAGTCTGGATTCATCTTGAGGACCAATGTAAGCCTTGCATCGATTCTTCATCAGGTCGATGCCAACTCTTTGGGTCGACGGCTCGTTTGAGTCGTTGCACTTGCCGTTTGAATCGGCGTTCCGCTAGGACGGAGCGGGTCATTACAGCATTCCTCCTGCCGACGGCTCCATAGGGGGAGCCGACGTCGAGCATATGGAGGACGGCGATCAGACTGATCCTGCCCAGGCAGGAGGTGAGAGCGACCCTCCATGCGCTCCCCCGGGCGAGACGCGTATGGAGATTTGGACGGACGGGCCTACGAAGTAAGTTAATTAGTTAATATATATTTCTCAAATGATTATATGTACATATATATTCATGAAAATTATTATTGTATAGATATTGGCCTCTTGCAGTACAGAGACAACTGAGGGTATTTCTGAGGCAGAACTATGGTGGGCCTTGGATTAACTACTCAGATGCTCCCGCAGATAGGAAGGCCTTTTGGTTCGCCCACTTCAAGGTAAAAAAATTTGTTTATTTTTAAATTTTAATAATCATTTATGTATATTATACAACTTTTCTATTTTATTTCTTGTAGAGGACCTATTTCTATCCACCACACCGGGCGACGAAGATCGAGGGCCAATTTTCTGTCGTCGCAGGCAAGCTCATCCGTGATGCGATCCACGACCAGAAGTCTAGTGATCGCTCCGAAAAGTCGTTCCATGGTTGGATCGCGCCAGAGCAGTAGACTGCGATGAAGGCTAGATTCGGCGAGGCCAGGTACCAGGAGCGGTCTGACAAGGCCAAGGTGGCACGGTCGAGCGTCGGTAAGTGGTGTAGTGCTCCATTCCGATGACGGAGCATTTTTGTCGTCTGGTACATTTCCTATGACGGACATCATTTTATATATAGTTGGATAGAATGTTTAATACTAATAATAGATAATATATTTTAACAGGTAAAAAAGGGTGAGGACTCCAACATGGTGACCGTCTTACTGATCACCCATCGGAGGGCTGGGGAGTTCATTGACGAGAGGGCGACGCAGGCATATGTACGTTCTATTCTTTATATTAATTTACTATAATTTAGAAAACAGGAAAATAGATATCAATATAGACTTTAGACTTTAGCAAACAAAAAAATAGATATCAATATATTAATTTCTATATTAATCTATTCTAGGCCGAGTTTGTTCGGCTACAAGAGGAGGCGGCTGCTGCTGCTAGTGCGCCAGCAGAGGGAGGGGTTGGTACTTCCTTCCAGGCGCCTATAGCTCCATCGTCGGACAAGCTCTGGATGACCGTCGTTGGCGGTCTTCAGAAGGGTACGTACTACGGTACGGGATCGTACGGTGCCAATTTGGCTTCAGAGTCATCCCGGGCCTCCTCTGTCAGTGTGCAGTCTACAGCTTCGTAGGCGTCATCATGAGCGCAGGATGTGTGCAGACAGCTCCACGAGCTGCGTCGCGAATTACAGCAGCAAATTTCTGAGGCAGCTGGGGCAGAGCGACGATCCGATGATCCGGTGATCACCGGACGATTTGATGCAGTCGAGCGCAGTATACAGGAGTTGATGAGTCTGCAGCAGGCTACAGCTGCCAGCTTGCACACGCTCACCGAGTCTACGCAGTGCATAGAGCATAGACAGGTCGAGCTGGAGGGATCGTAGAGGACCGTGGCTGCCTCACTCATCCGGCTACATACTTATCTTGAGGAGATTACTCAGAGGATGGTGAGTACTCTTGCTGCGCATGGTGACCGACTGCGAGAGCTGAAGCAGATACTTCCTTCCGGTCCATCGACGGTGCCGACTCCAGACGTTGCACTGCCTCCTACTGCCCCTACGGTGCAGCTCACACAGGAGCAGTATGAGTACATGCTATCCCAGATGCGCGACAGGGGTCCTCAGTGATCCAGTAGATTTTTTTATCATCTTTGTATATATTGGCCCTATGGGCACATTGATCGTTCTGTACACTGATTTTCATTCTTATTTGCCCTACATTGTAGACATGTATGTTTGTTGGATATTTACTTTGTGATATATACTTTGTTGGTATTTTCATTGTGATATTTACTTTGTGATATTTACTTTGTGATATCTGCGACGGGGATGACAAATATACCTACGCTGGGTTATAAGCGATGATCTGATATACAAAGGAGGTGCTGCCCAAATTTTAAAAAAATATAATATGTATTTTTGTGATGATGTGTGTCTGTGTTTACAGTGTATGTGAAATGCAGTGTTCGAAACCATCGATAGTTTTGATTACTGTTATATGTTTTATCTTAGACAGAAAGAGCAAATGTTCATGGTGTACTTATGAGAGCTTCATTTTCACATCCTTCACTATCTCGAGACGTCGTACAGGATCCCGAGAAGGTGAAGGACGTGAAGAGAAAGCTCTGAGAAGTGCACCCTGAACTGTTGCTCTTTTTATCCAAGATAAAACATAGAACAGTAAGCGAAACTGTCGATGGTTCGAACACTGCACTTCACACACACTGTAAACACAGACACACAGCATAACAAAAATACACATTATATTTTTTAAATATTTTTTTATTATTATGCGATGTATAGCGACGGATAGCGACGTATAGGTACGTCGCTAAATAGCGGCGTTGCGTCTCTAACCGTCGTAATCCGTTGCTTCATTGTAGAATACTGACGTCGCTAACACGTCGATGTACGTCGCTAAGATGCTGACATGGCAGGCATGCCATGTCATCACATAAATATATCTGGACATTGCTAATACGTCGTACTATGTCGCTAATTTTGCGACGTCAATGTTCGTCGCCCTTTGTCGCTAATTTTGCGACGACACAGCGACATAGTGGTAACATCGCAAACAGCAACGTAGGGCGACGAATGTGTCATCTGCGACTAGGTTTTTCGTGACCTTCATTTTCTGTCGCTAAATACGTCGCTAAATAACTTTAGCGACGTATATGCCTTAATTAGCGACGTATCTGGACGTCGCTAATTTGGCTTATTTTTGTAGTGCAATAATAAGGAAGGTAACAAAGATAACTATAGACATGACATTGTATGATAAGGAAGTACCACTAAGACATGATAACAATATGAAAGTAGCCTTGACATACCACTAAGACATGATAACAATATGAAGGTAGACTTGACGAAAGAAGAACAATAGACAATAGAGCAACAATAATTAAGTCACGTGTACAATGTGTTTTAGAATACCAACTTTTGGCATGTAAACGTCTTAGGATATCCGTCAGTCATACGTGTGGTGCATGATTGATGTTATGCAATCAATGTATAGGGAGTCTGTATTCAATTCATTGACCACATGCTTACTTATTGTATTCCCCCGCCTGACTCACTCATAATACATGTCCACTACGATAAAATATTAGTAATACAATAAACTATAAATATGAGAAACAAGAACTAAGACATGAACATGTATATATAACCTAAGGATTCTAACTCTCGTGCATAATAGTAATCATGAACAACGACAATGTGAATTATAAGGAAGTAGTAGTAAAAAGACGATATGAAGATACATGCAGTACAAAATAAAGGTAACATAGATCATAGTGATACTTGCCTGCTCCGATAGATGATAAAGTCACAACTCAAGACATTGTAGTCCGATCTACCCCGTCACATAAACAACCACAAGTTAGATCTACGATTTCCACTCTAAAGTTCCTAGAAAGTGGCTAATGGGTTAACATAATTAATTATATTATAATTCTAGAATAAATTATCTAAAATCCTATTTAAATCTAAAATAAAAGCTAAACACTAATTTTTGGCCAAGGAAAGTCAAGGTTCCAAATTCGGGACCCGTGGCACGCAAACTGAGATATATCATTGACTAACTAGTCAAACGTTACGATCTCAAAAGTTTGTATATGCAACCTAGTAGATTTTAGCGCCACGAGTGCACTGGAATCGACCGTGCCGTAAAATCACGATTTGGTCAAAAGTTTTTGCCATTATGGCTAACCGTGACCAAATCAATAAATTATTGACCAAATCTGACTTCTACGAATAAAATAAAATAAAAGATGAATTTTTAAATTTCTAAAAAAATTATATGTTGTAGATCTCTGTGTCAACTTTCTAAAACTTCTAAAGGATCGTGAATCGGAGTTCGGGATCACTTAAAATCTTGAAAACTGTGCGACGCATCTATTTTTGGACAACCGACACTCAAATAATTATTCAGAAATTCATACTCAAAATTCTAGAACATAAAATAGATATTCGGAAACCTAACCTAGATATGCTTTAACAAAAAAATGATGCGTAAAACAGACGTCTAGATCGACGGTAATCGCTCCATGAAGTCGAGATCTCTACTTGAACTTCTCTCACAAAAGGCTGCTAGATTTATTTCTAGGTTTACGAATTAACCTAATACATATAGGAAGAGAGGAGGCGGTAGGCTGTTAAGCCATGGATGGGCGGGATATATGGCAGCATCTGCTGCCTTTCGCCCAGATCGGACGGATATGGCACGAGCCGGCTTGGCTTGGCTGCCAGCTCATGGAGCAGCCGACTCTAAATGAAGAAATCAGCTGATTCACCCACCCAGCACTGACAGGTGGGCCTGCCCCCTACATGCGAGCTGTTGACGGATGGGCCCCCCGCTCTGCTGAATAGGTAATTGGATTTTTTTTATTTACAGAAAATGTTTTAAAAATCATAACAAATCTAAATAAATTCCAGAAAATTTCTAAAAATTTCTAAAAATACTTTTGGGGTTCTATAGCCCAAATAATTTGTTGGACTCAAGAACAACCTCGGGTACCCTCACGGTAAATACTATAAGCTTATGAAAATAGTAATACTATATATATTAAATTATCTAAAAAAATTCAAAAAATGTTGGAAATTCTAAAATAATGAAATAACACTATTAGGAGTATCTAGAGCCCCTAGTGACTACATATGACCTAAAGCTTAGGTTCGTACCCTTGTGATCCTAAATTAAAAATCATAGTTAATAATTGATTCTAGCCAAAAAAAATATTCTCCAAAATATAAAATAATTCTAGGACCTCAAATGCTACAGGAGCATCCTATGGTGTTACGGTATTGGGATGCATTTATTGATTTGTTACATTTTTTACTTTTCTCTCTTTCCATGCATGTTATTTACTGTTACATTTAGCATTTTTTTTATGTATCTTGCTACATCCCTCTGAGAAACTGGTAATCTCTTCAGGTTATTGTTGGTTTTCTTTTAAGTATTTGTTGAGACTGTTAGAATAGAATGATAGATTGGAGGACGATTGTATATCTAGGATTCAGGTATCACTAGTAGTAACTTTATCATTCTTTCGTCTTTAATATTTTACGATGATATCTTCAGTTGAATAGCCTAGTTTTAGAAGCTTACTTTTTGTTATAAGCTTGTTCAGATGATTATATTAAGGTCTGGCCAACCTTATTATAAATTATATATTCAAGTGGCGTCATTGTATTATTGTTTGATCAGCATTAATGCACTAGTTCCCACTTGAGATTATTATCTGTGGATTGAGATACAGTTAACTTACCATATTAGACCCTATCTTAGATAGCTTATGTACATTACTTGAGGTTTTTATATATTGGATTCACCCTTGAGTATGTTCCAGTAGGCCGTGTCACGTGCTAGTCCCGTGACTTTTGGGACTGGGGCTCGAACTGCTCTCTATGACTCTCTTTCGTGTATCTGGTACCCTCAACGATGAGGTTGATTTTGTGGATTTGATCAGTTGATGATCTGATCTTTTATTCGATTGATCTCCCTATCTTCGTTGGCAATCTGTACCTTCTTTGTACTTACCTTTTAGCGTGCAAGCTATGAAGAAGGTAATAAAGAGGGAGGATCTCATGCGTAGAAGATGCCATTTGGGTTGTCACAGCTATTTAGGCAGGCTGTTTAACCGTTCGGCCTGGTCGAAATCCTGATTGGGCGGCCATTGCTACAGGAGGTTCGGGTGAGGACTAAAGGATCCTCGGGTGCAATTATTGGTTGTTATTATTGTCCATCTGCACAACTTTATCACATGTGACCTAGCACGCATGAACGTTTAGGACGACCTTTCGTTTGAATGGTGTGGTTATGTAACGTGTGCCATAAACGAAAGACTTAAATCAGGTTACACGATCTATAGTTGATGTGTGACACTAGCTGTAATTTAAAGGGAATCTTTGGTTTGACGGGGGTAATTATGGTGCACTACCATGAACATGGTGTTGCTCATTTCAGCCGTTACTAACGGGATTTAAGGTAATCTGGTTCGGGACACGAACCAGCTTATGGTGATCCGATTTAGGGTGCGAACCAGCTGTGGTGGTCTGGTTCGGGACACGGACTGGCTATCTTAGTGTAGAAGGTGGCTCAGCCAGGCACTCGAGTCGTCTGCCTTGACGTGAAGACTGGTTGGGCTGTTCGAGCCGCATGCCCCATTGACTGTATGGGGGCTTCTTGGAAAGGAGGCCGCATGGTGTCTGGCTGCATGGTGATCTGGTCCCATGGAGTGGTCCAGTTGCCTTTAGTTTCGCAAAGGTGATGTACTTCGGAGTACTATGATATTGGGACATGGCATCCCACGGGAGATCTCTGGGCCTTCGTGCACTTTGTCTAAGGTGGTTTGGTTTTTATTAAGCTTGGACAATTTCCATGCTTCTGTAATAACCATTACTCCAAAAATAATTGTTCTAATATTATGATTCCTCTGGGATTCCCAACTAACCTATATCGATGAAGGGTTTACAAGTATACTTAAGGTAAGATTCCAAGTCTATTTTCAAGTCCTTAGCTATGACTAACCACATAAGATCAAAAAATAACATTTAGTTCTTAAACTCAATCATTCCTTAAACTCTATATTGTACTCCTATAAGTCATATATCAAACCTTATTAGTAGTACAATTAATGATCAACTCCTTTTTAACTATTTGTAAGCTATACCATTCTTACTAGTTTGTCTAACAATTTTACACATGTCTGCTAGGTAAGGTCAAGGCTGAGTTAAGAGGATACTTAGGTTTAATACTCCTGACATAATATAAACCTATTGGTAAATCTTTTAGTCTAATTTTTTTAATAGGATATTTCAAGGATAGTCTTACTATATATAGAGATGACTAACCAATCTAACTCAGACCTACTTATTCTATCAATACCACTGGGTATCAATACCACTAGGTCTGCGTTGTGGTACCTTATGTAATCACATAACATTCTGATTTATCATTCGATATTATCCTCTAGAAAAGATCCGTTAGGCTACTATACAAAGTGATTTCATTCTACAACATATGCAATATTTCTATATCCCCTAAGTGAAAATTTCCTTGAAATCAATGCAAATATAACTCCTATAAAGATTTATATCTAGACAAGAGCACTATGCTTCACCAAATTATTTTATTTTGACAAGATCCTCAAGCATTTTTTGTTGTTGTCCTTTATGGTGGCACTCCTAAACTTTAGAAACTGTAACCTAATCCAGAATCCAATTATGTATTCCTCCAAGTTGCATTCTTACTCACTTTAACCATTATAATAGAGAAATCTATCATATTCATCTAACCAACCCATGCGAATCATATAAAACTTCTACTCAAAACTCTATCTAGCTTAGGCAAAGGGTAACTGTAAGCCCACTTCCAAAATTTTAAATTTTTATTTATTTATTTTTAGTTTTAAATATTTTTTGAGTTAGAAAATATTTTTTATTTATTTTTATATCTATAAAAAGTATTTTGACTAAGGAAGAGCTTTGTCGATTTGCTTTAAAATAAATTTGTAATTCTAGAAATATATTCAAAAAATTGGTTAATTTATTATTATCAATTTTATAATTTGATATTTATAAATATAGAATTATTTGGTTTATTATTATCATTTATTTTTAAAGGTTTTGATTTATAAAAATGTTTATTTGATATAATAGAAATATTAGATATTATTTATGTATAAAGATGTGATCAATTTTTTTGATTTAATTTTATGGAAGGATCTATCCATGAAAATTCTAATCCTTTCCTAATTAGGGAAACCCTACTCCTATATATAGGGGGAGGCTTCCCTTTTTTTCCTACAACCACAATTTCCAACCATTGCCAATCATCAACAACCATCATCGTGCATGTGCATCGTGTCCGTGTCCCTGTCTTTCCTTTCCACTATTTTATTATTACAAATAAAATATTTCTATCGTGTCCGACAAATCGGACACGGCACTAATCCAAATCCTGTGTCCGTGTCACGCAGGATACAACACGAATCCCTAATCCTAACCCTAACCTAATTGGCCGGAGCCATGACCGCCACCCGACCCTTGCTGCCACCATCGTCCCGACATCCCTGCTCCTCTCCTGTCCCGCCACCATCACCACCCACTCGCCGACCGTGGCTGCCTAGACCATCCGACCAGCATTATCATCCACACACCGCCACCGTGCCAGAATCGTACAACCTCCGGCGCTAACATGCCGCCCTCATCACCTGGCCACCTCCAGACCACCGCTAGCAGCTTCTACGACCGACTCTGTAGTCTCGACCCTGTGACTCCTTTCGATCTCGACACTTACCGGCAAACTCGAGCTGACGACCCAAATCCACAGCCCCAAGACTCTAAATCACCACCATCATCCATTAGAACCACCACCACCTGTGCCTCTGGATCAACCACCACCGATGCCAACAACTCCTTGACCCTTTATCTCACCACTGCCACTATCGCCGTCATCTATCACCATCTTCAGCGCACCCGATCGGAGCTGTCAGGCGCCAGCTCGAAACCCCTCTGTCGTAGCCCAGATATGACCCGTCATTGCTCGATGAGCCTCATTGGCGCCGCGTTTCTTTGACTGCACTCCATCGCAGCCGTCCCCAGCCACGGTGTCGTGAAATAGTCTAGCCTTCCTCGTAAGCGCCTCTCCGTGCCTCCCTCCGCCTGGTTCAGCGACCGCTTCTCAGAGTCGAGCCGACGTAGATCACGCAGCCTCGCTACGAGCGTTCATGCATCTCCGTGCCGCCACGTGCGTGACGGCCACCGCACGTTCGCAGTCGCAGCCGCAGCCTGGTGAGCAAGCTCACTCTTCCGCCCTATACTCTCCTTCTCCCTCTCTTGTTCTCCCCTTCTCTTCCTCCTCCTCCCAGAGGTACTAATTCTCTCTCTCCTCTCTCTTTTTCTTAATATTGAATAATAAGGAATGGGAGCATGAGTTGGGAACAATAAACGAGGGGGAAGGAAATTAGTTATAATCGTATGTATTGTTATTGTATAATCCTAGTAATTATTGTATAATCCTAGTATTATTATTGTCATTAGTCATAGTCATTTCTTATATATTATATATATATATATATATATATATATATATATATATATATATTTTATATATATATATTATATATATTTTTATATATTATATATTAATATATATATTATATATTAATATTATATATCTATTTTATATATATATATTATATATATATATATATATATATATATATATATATATATATATATATATTTTAAATATATTTAAAAAAAATATATATATATATTTTAAATATATATATATATATCTAATATATATATATATGATATAATATATAAGATATAATATATTATATATATATATATATATGACTAATGACAATAATTATATAGTATTATTATTGTATAATCCTAGTATAATTATTTATATATATATATATATATTAGATAAATTTCTATATCATATTTAGGACAAGATATTGAGATTGGGCCTTAAAGTTCTAAAATATATTATTCTATTATTTTTATGATATTTTGAATATGGTTTTAATCTAAAAAATAATGTCGTAGTATATTTTATCTAGTTAAATTATTTGTTAAAATTGGGTTTAGAAGCCATAAAATATATTATTTTATTTTATGATATTTTAAATATATGACTTTTGACCTACAAATATTATTGATGTATTTTCTAAATTGTAGCGTTGACCTAAAAATATGTTTTCTATAGATTTCAAGGTATCTATCAAAAATTATTTTTAACTATAGTTTTTAAGATATCATAAATTATATAGTATTTTATAAAGGTTATGATTAATTATTTATTTATATATTTTATTTCAATTAATCCTTGACCGTGGCTTGTCATACTTTCCATATTCTTGTGATTCTGACTTCGTCATATCGATCATAGGCTAATTGGGTCGTTCTGGACTCAATGGCATGGTATGTTCCATCGTTAGAGACCGTTTTGCATAGTTATGATACCTACGACTATTTTGTGTAAACATGATTAAGTCACATAACAACTACAACTTAATTGAGGCAAGTACACTATTGCTTTATGTGGTTATTATATTATAATGCTACCTTTCATTGTGTTTCATTGAGTATCCAGTTGAGACACGATTATGACATGATAGGCTCATTATATCATTGATCGTTTATTGATTGTTTAGTGAGTTGGGAAGGGAAATGCTAAGTAGATGTGTAAACAAACCCCAATTAATGTTTAATAAATGATAGCTAAGTCATACACCTCACGTATGGGCTAGCCATACTAAAAATGTGTGATAGCCATCTATGATGTGTCGTATTAGCCAGTCGTTCACATGCCGAAAGGTATTTCAATTGCACACTGTCTGTTAGTCTTTAATGTTCATGATTCAGTTATCATGTTCGTACTTGTTCTTGCTTGTGATTTATAGTATATGTTTATCGTTTCCAGTTCATATAAATATTTTCTTTATTTTTTAATGCATCTCCACTGTCTAGCTTATTTGTATTAAGTTACATAAATACAATAGGATTGTACTTTGCTCCTTTTCTGACTAGATCGTTGCAGGTAACTTGGCATGCTTTCTACTTTTGCGCTATGGACTATACGGAGGAGATAGAGATCTTGGATGCGGACCTTAGATTCTAGATAGCTTAGATAGTTCTTGTATTTAATCATTTAGCGGGTTTGTTCTCGAGTATGATTTTTATGTATTATCATAATTATAAATAAAATAGTTGTTGTGAATGAGCAATTGGATATGATTTTATTGTGTTTGAGTTTGACATTGAGACCTAGACAGCATACTACCGTCGATGCTGCGACGTAGGCTGGACTTGGCTACGTACTCGTATCCCAAAAAATGGGAGCGGATCGTGACAGTAACATGGTGTTATGCCCCAGTCCCAAAATACTTAGGACCAAGTACGTAGACATGCCAGCTATATACATACGAAGCATACTCCAATATATGGAAACTCGTATGCATACATAAGCTGTAAAATACAATAACCATGAAACTAATCTCACACTACTAAAATATGGCAGATTAGCGACATCCAGATACGTCGCTAATTATGGAAAATACGTCGCTAATCATAATTAGCGACGACTTTAGCAACGGAAAATGAAGGTCGCTTTAAAGCTAGTCGCAGATGACAAATTCGTCGCTCTACGTCGCTGTTTGCGACGTCACTGTTGTGTCGCTGGGTCGTCGCAAAGTTAGTGACGTAGAGCGACGAAAACTTTACGTCACAAAATTAGCGACGTAGTGCGACTACTAAGCGACGTTTATTTCTATTTATGTGATGACATGGCATGTCTGCCACGTCAGCATAGTAGCGACGTACAGCCTCTCTAGCTTGCACAGTGTTACCGCAATGTCCTTTTTTTGCTTTTCTAGACGATCAACGAGCAATTTCTTAGAACAATATCCCTGAAGAATATGCTAACTCCGTCAATGGATCCCAAACTACCTGCGGTAAGAATTTCCGAATACAATTGGAATTAACCTCTCCATGAATACGTGACAATCGGGTCTCTTCATACAGTCAATTTGTTTTCCTTCGGATCGACACATCTTCTCAGATTTGACACATATCCTCTGGAATTTTAGGCCCTAGATCCACCGACAAAGTCTCACTTTATCCTCATTGTCCAGTGAGAAAATTGACTTCGACAGGAACTGTTTTCCATTCTCCTCTATCAAATGCAACGCAGGCGTTTGCATATTTCTTCTAAGTCCAACCTGGCCTTGGGATTGTCTGTTCGTTTTTTCCTTTACGTCCATCACAGTATTAATTATGTTATCAAACACATTCTTCTCAATATGCATGACATCAAGATTAGTCTGATCAGATTGGTACTCCAATATGGCAGATCCCAGAAGATGCTCCTCTTTGTCCAGTTATGATCTCTA